>JAJOZX010008970.1:0-130000 GCA_023014485.1 Bathynomus jamesi | reverse complement strand
ACCGATAGATTCGACTATAGCAGAACTTAAATTGAACGATTTCAAAATTGTTGTTGCGGTTATATATAGGCCCCCTAATCAAACAGCTGATTCGAACGAAGCGTTATATCGTGAACTAAAGACAATAATAGGTAGTGAGCAAGCCTTAGTTATGAGTGACTTTAATTGCGCCAACGTGAATTACGATACAATGCAGGGAGACACGGAAGGTAATCGTTTAGTTAATTTTCTCGAGCATAGCTTTCTTATTCAAAAGGTTGGGGAATCTATGAGGTTTGACCGTATTTTAGATTTAGTAATAACTACGGATGATAGGCTAATCACTGATCTTCAAGCAAGTAATAGAACCGTTAAGCAATAGCGATCACAATATGGTAGAGTTTGTCCTCTCAGTAAGTCACTCGAAACCAGCTAACTCGACTAAAATTCCTAACTTCCAGCACGCAGACTTTTGTAAATTTCGAAATGAATTGTCACACATCAATTGGGAAAACGTAATGGGGATTTCCAACGCAAAACTAATGTGGGAATCGTTTGAAACATTATTTAGGACTATAAATGAGGAATGTGTACCGTACAAAATTAAGCGTGCGAAAGTAAACAACAAACCCTTGTGGTTTACTTCTAGAGTAGGAGACATTATAAAGAGTAGAGATAGGGCTTACAGACTACATAAGTGCGATAAAGACAATTTGTGGTTACGAAACAACTACATATCTCTGAGGCGTGAAGCGAAAAGTGTAATAAAAATGCCCAAGCGCGAATTTGAAATCTCCATAGCTCGTGACGGTAAAGAAAACCTCAAGCGATTCTTTTAATACGTTAACAATAGAAATCAAGTAAAAAGTGTCTTGGGGCCGTTGAATAATGTTAACGGAGATTTAGTTTCTGAAAACAAGGAAATGGCTACCTTGTTAAATTAATTTTTTACGTCAATTTTTACTCTTGAAGATGTAACGAATATCCCTACGGTCATAGACATAATACCTTTTGATAATGGTAAAATTTTGGATAATATTGTGGTTAGTGAAGGGAAGGTAATGCGCTATATTGATAAAATGAAAATACGTAAATCACCGAGGCCGGATTCCATATATCCCATACAACTTAAAGAATTAAAAGATAGCATTGTTGTACCGCTAACAAAGATTTTTAATGCGTCTATTTCTGAGGGGTGCGTACCAGACAATTTCAAGTTAGCAAACGTAACACCTATCTTTAAGAAAGGCGATGAAGGTGCGGCGGGAAATTATAGGCCAATCAGTTTAACGTCTGTTGTAGGTAAGCTACTGGAATCAATAATTAGGTATCGTATAGTCGAACACTTAGAATTGCATGAGTTTGGTTATAAATACGCAGCACGGTTTTAGGCGAAACAAATCTTGCTTAACTAATCTTTTAGAATTTTTTCAAAGCATGATTGACGCTTACGATATCATCGAGGGGTAGATGTAATGTATTTAGATTTTCAAAAAGCGTTTGACACCGTACCGCACAAAAGACTGATTGAAAAAACTAAGGCTCATGGAATCAGGGTGTAGTAATAAATTGGATAGAAGAGTGGTTGCGAGGTAGGAAACAGAGGGTGGTCGTTGATGGATCGGAGTCGTGTTGGGCTAATGTAGCGAGCGGTGTTCCTCAGGGTTCTGTATTGGGCCCCTTTCTTTTTCTTACATACAGGGTGTCCCGTAAGTCTGAAACCATAGGGTAAAATAAGTAATTCATGTTTTTCCGTTTATGCAAGTGCCCATGATGTCTTTGAGTAAGGAAGAACGCATCCAGGTAATTCTGCTTGTAGGAAATCGGAGTCAGAGGGAGGTCGCTGAGGAATTTAACAGATTGCATCTGGACTGCGCGCCGATAACACACAACTGTGTCGGCAAACTTGTAGCAAAGTTCAGGGAAACGGGATCCATAGGAGATAAATCACGCAGTGGACCTCCGAGGATATCCACCGACGATGACAGCCGCTACCATCCTCGCTCATTTCACAGACAGTCCCCAAAAGTCTCTTCGGCGTTTTTATTGCCGTTTTTATAATTTTGCCCCATGGTTCCAGACTTACAGGACACCCTGTATATTAACGATTTAGATGTCGGGCTAGTCAGTACAGTTTCAAAGTTTGCGGGTGACACGAAGTTGGGTGGTAGGGCGATTAATGACGAAGATAGAGGTAACATCCAGGAAGTTCTGAATAAAATCGTAGCTTGGTCAGTCACATGGCAAATGAGATTTAACTTCGATAAGTGCAAAATTTTACATATAGGTTCGCGTAACGGTAATTTTGCGTATAGTATGTCAGGGAAGGAGTTAGCAAGCGTAGAGCAGGAAAAAGATTTAGGAGTTATAGTCACTGGTGAGTTAAAAGTAGCGAAACAAAGTAGAGCAGCGGTCAATAAGGCGAACAAAGTGTTAAGTTTTATAGCTCGGAATTTTGAGTACAAATCGCGCGCCATTATTGTTCCTCTTTATAAATCATTAGTTAGACCCCATTTGGAGTACGCGATCCAATTTTGGAATTCGCATATGCGAAAAGATATCGACAAAATCGAAAGAGTTCAAAGACGAGGAACTAAGATGATTCCGTCGCTTAGGTCGAAGTCGGACGAGGATAGGCTTAAGGAGTTAAAATTGACTACACTCGAGACTAGGAGGCTAAGGGGGTGATCTAATTCAGGTTTTCAAAATTATGAATGGGTTCGATAACGTAGATAGAGATAGCTTTGTCGAAATATCTCAATATAATAGGACTAGAAATAACGGGTGTAAGTTGACAAGTAGAAGGTTCGAGACAGTAGTTGCCAAAAACTTTTTTACGCATAGAATAGTAAAGAGGTGGAATAGTTTGCCGGTAGAAGTAATTAGTAACACGTCTATAAACATGTTTAAAACTCGATTAGACGCATATGTTGATATATTGGGTATAGTTTAAGGTAGTAAAATTAAGGCTTTGTTGTTCGGAACCCACGTAAAATTGTAGGTCCCCTCCGCCACCACAGAGGACATGCACAATACACAATTACGAACAGAGTTAGGTAGACCAGACATGAGTGGATCCTAGGGTCTTTGTTGTCTGAAACATTATAACATTATAACATATTATTTATATATATAGATATATATATATTATATATATATATATACAGACTACGTCGTGATCAATGTCGTAACACCGCTTCCCGGAGATCAGCAAAGTTAAGCGACATTGGGCCTGGGTAGTAGTTGGATGGAAGACCGTCCTCTGCACCCAGATTATGTAGCAGCCCGTGGTTCGGATCCCACGTAAGCTGTAGGTCCCCTCCGTCATATGATCTTAGATGTTGTGAAGGAAGTTAAACAAACCCAATTAAAAATATATATATATATATGTATATTATATATATATATATATATATATATATATATATATGTGTGTGTGTGTGTGTGTGTGTTACTACCTCGTGGTGTACAGACGTTTATGTTTCCGCTCTGTGTAATATCGAAATAACTAGTGTTTATAAGTTCATCAGTAAATTCCCTCTTATACCAGTGGGTGTATTAAATCCCGGTGAATTCGCGATAATAAATTATTAAGTGAAAGCCGATGGCACATAGCTTGCACAAAGAAAAAAACACCAAATTGAAACAAATTTAAAACACTTCGAACGGAAAAACAGCTGTGAGATTGTACACTAGGCCTATAGAGGGAAAAAGGTCAGAGCCATAAAAAGAAGGTCGAGTTATCGAGGGAAATTTGAGAAGCGAGAAGAGGAAAAATAAAGGAGAAAATGGCAAAACATACGAAGAAATGTGTAAATTGCGGGAAAGTTAGAAAATTGAATAAAGCCGGATTATGTGTAATGGAATGTGTAGCATATCAGCTCTGCGATTGCAAAAATGAAGCAGACCAGACCTCGGGCTTAAACTGCATTCTGTGCAATACTTTTAAGCACTACGAATGCATGAACTTAGATAGAAAGGACAGGAAAATGGTAATTAGAATAAATAACAAAATCATAGGACTTTGTGGTTTCTTGTGCGTCAAGTGCATGGAAAACATAGAAAATTAGTACAAAGGGGAACACAAAATGTTGAAATAGAAGAATCAAGTACAGCAATTTTACCACCAGAAAAACAGGAAACGCCTGCACAACCGAGAAGGAAAAAGAAAACACACTACAGAGAGGGGCGAAAACAGCCTCAGATAAAGAGGTACCCACGGCAGAAGAGGGAGATACGAAATACACGACGAAGAGAACAACCCCACTGAGTAGGGAAGAAGTGGTGGCGGAGCAGAAGAAGGAAATCGAATCACATAAGACTCACAGGGAATTAAACGACGGGCCGTATGCGAATATTATAAAATAGGTGCGTGCAAATATGGCTCAAACTGCATATACAATCACCCTACAAAATGCTTCTATATGATGAGGAATGGGAAGTGCAGGTACGGACCAAACTACAACTTTTTTCACCCTCGTATGTGCAGACAGTCAATTACTGAGAAAAAATGCCTAAACATAGAGTGCCCGCATTTTCATATAACACCAAACAGGAACCGACATCGACCAGGAAACTACCATCATTTAGGAAAATCGAACACGATGATTAGAAATCCGGTAAATGTATTATACACAAATATACAAGGCCTCTATACGGCCATGCAGACTGCAAATTACCATACTTGCAAAATTTAGCTACGGAAACCAACATAGATTTCATAGGCCTGACGGAAACACACTTACATAAGTGCGAAAAAGGCTGTGCAAACTGCATCGAGAATACTGAAATAGCATTGCTGGACGACAACATATACAGAGCAGATAGAGTAGCTAGACGAGGGGGAGCGTGTTGTATCTACGTGAAAAACACATACACATGTGAAGTGAGGGTAAAGAAATCAAACAGCACAGTTGAAGTTATTATATTAGAAGTAAAAGAACTGAACCTAACCATTATGAACATCTACAGACCACCAAACACCACAAAAAGTGAAATCCAATTTGCTACAAATGAAATAGAAATCATATTAAAATTACTTGAAACTCCAGCAATCAATATTCTAATTTTCGGAGATTTTAATTTCCCATTCATATCATGGAAGAAAAATGACGAAGTTATATATGTTGAGAAGTTTCATGGCAACATTACTAAAGATGACAGAACCCAAGCAACAATGCTATTAGATATTATAGAACATTACGCCCTTACCCAGGAAATCGGTGAAGCCACGAGAAAGGAGAACGTTTTGGATTTAATCTGGACAAATAACAACGAGATAATAATAAATAAAAAAGTAACGCACACAAAGTTCTCCGACCATAACCTCATCGATATACAATTGAAGTTAGCACCCAGAGGTCCGAAAACGCATCCTAGAGAGGCAGATGGAATATTTGAAGGCTTAAACATAAATTCAAAGAAAGTAAATTGGGAAAACGTAAATAAAGATTTAAAGGAGGTAAATTGGGAATTTCTACTACACGACAAGACTCCACAAGAAATACTATGTATAATAGAGGCGGAAACCAAACCTATAATACTGAAACATATTCCAGAGAGACAGGAAAGGAAACGTAGCAAGCTCGATAGGAAAATCAGGACTCTATTCAGGCAACGAAGACAAACCGTAAAACATCTCCACAGATGCAGAACTGATGCAAAGAGACTCAAACTAGAGAGGAAACTTGGCGAAATAGAAATGGACCTAAAGCAAACATTCATACATAAGACAAACGAGGAGGAAAACAAGGTAGCAGAAAACATAAAAAATAACCCAAAATACTTCTACACGTTTGCGAAAAGTAAAATGCAGTGTAAAGAGAGTATTGGACCGTTGATAGACGGGGAGGCCGAACACACAAATAACCCGAAAGAAATAAGTGAACTGCTTTGGGAACAATTTAAATCTGTGTTTAGCACCCCTAAGTCTGAGATGGAAGTGAAAAACCCTGACGAATTTTTCGACATACTGTAGATACAGTTCAACCAAGAACAAATTCCGGCACAAACCTATTAATGGACTTCGCGTTCACGGAAGGAGATGTAATTCAGGCCTTATCACAGATGCGAGACAATTCAACACCAGGGCCAGACACATGGAGTGCCACATTTCTGAAGAAATGCAAAGAGAGTATTGCAAAACCGCTATACTTACTATGGAGGAAGTCACTCGACACAGGACAAATTCCACTCCCCTTAAAGAACGCGAACATTGCCCCCCCTATTTAAAGAGGTAACAGAGCAATGCCCAAGAATTATCGGCCAGTGGCTCTCTCCTCACACCTTATAAAGTGTTTTTAGCGCATAATTAGAGACAAAACTACCTACTACCAACAAGAAAAAGACTTATACAACCTAAGTCAACATGGTTTCAGGGCGGGAAGATCATGCCTGTAACAGCTACTAAACCACCAGGAGAAAATATTAGAAACATTGTGTCGAGGACAAAACATTGATGTAATATATACTGACTTTGCTAAAGCCTTCGATAAATGTGACCATGGAATCATAGCATACAAACTTAAGAATACAGGAATTACTGGAAAGCTAGGAAGGTGGATATTCAATTTCTTGACGCAAAACACGTAAAGAGTGGTGGTAAATGGAGTTAAATCGGAAGTCTCGGAAGTCGTGAGCTCTGTCCCACAAGGGACAGTATTAGCTCCCTTGCTGTTCATAATAATGATTGCAAATATTGATGCAGATATTAAGGACAGTATTGTATCATGCTTCGCAGATGACACAAAGGTATGTAAGGAAATATTGGACGAAGATGATATAAGAAAATTTCAAAACGACATTGAAACATTATTCCAGTGGGCAGAATACAACACTATGAAGTTCACCGAAGAAAAATTTCAACTTCTAAGATATGGTAATAACAAAGAGCTACAGAAAAAAGGGTACAAAACTCTGCAAGTCAAACAGATAACACCAAATCCACAAGTCATGGATCTTGGAGTAATAATGTCGTCGGCTGCAGAATTCAGAGAGCACTATAAAATCAAAATCACAACGGCTAGAAAAATAATAGGAATCATCTGGAGGAGCTTCCGCAGCAGAAAAGCAAACATCATGCTCAAATTATGGAAGAGTCTAGTCCTACCAATAATTGAGTATTGCTCAGTACTCACAAGCCCACACAGGAAAAGAGACATTGCGAACATTGAAGCTATACAAAGGACTTTTACGTCTAAGATAGAGGAAACGGAGGGTGAAGACTACTGGTCTCGACTACAATCCCTGGAACTCTACTCTCTTGAAAGAAGGCGCGAACGGTACACAATAATATACATATGGAAAATACTTGAGAGCTCTGTCCCTAACCTCAGAAATGAAATAGAAACTAACTGGAATGAGAGAAGAGGCAGATTTTGTACGGTCCCAGCTGCGGTGGGACAAGGGGCCATGAAAATGAGGATGGAAAATACCCTCAGAATAAGGGGCCCAAAGCTTTTCAATGTCCTTCCAAAAGAAGTGAGGAATCTCCAGCACACCGACCTGAATAACTTCAAGAACCAGCTGGACAGATTCTTGTGCAAAGTCCCTGACCAGTCATGCGTGGCTGGCTACGAGGGCAGGATGAGATCAGACAGCAATTCCCTCCTTCACCAAATCCCGCAAATGAGGCGGGATGCTGCAGAGGGGTCGACCGCAGGTCGATCGTGAACCGTCGTTCAAACTCAACAAAAGTATACAAAGTAATATATATATATATATATATATATATATGATGAATAAAACCACGAAGGAAAGGAAACACAAAATGGTGCTCAAGCGCTTTCGTCTAATGACATCCTCAGGAACACTGAAGTACATAAAAAGGTTACAGCCTATATATAGGTTACAGAAAGAAAAAAAGAAAAATAAATAACATACATACACACACACACATATATATATATATATACATACATATCTATATATACAAATACATACATACATACATACATACATATATATATGCAATAAACAGAGAAGTAAAAATTAAAAATTAAAAATTAAAACCTTAAAGGATTACCAGTGAGGCGTACAGATTTGTAAGGAAAATATCGATTTTTAGCACAAGATCAAATGGATTATAAAAATACAAATTTGTACTGGAACTCTGCCCGGGTTTTAACACACTGCTGCCTATGGTCAGGTTTCGATATATATAAAAAAAAATAAAATGCAAATTAAAAGTTAATAAAGTAGCAGACAAGTTTACCAAAGATTTAATGTTTTACCCTTCTTATCTAAATCTGTTTTAAAGGAATTCAAAATAACAGGATCGAGTTGAAAAAGACCTTTGCTTATGTTGAAGTTATTTGAAAGTTGGATAATGGCAGACTCAAGAATATTTCTATAACAATGTTGCTTGAATGGAATAAAACTGAAGCATTATTCCAATCAATACAGTGGGCTAACTCTGACAAATGGACAAAAAGGGCACTGGACAACTGTCCTGTTCTAACGGAATATTGATGCTGTTTTATACGTGTGTGCAAATCCTTTCCCGTCTGACCTATGTAAAAGGAATCACATTGTTTACAGCCAATTTTATAGATAATGCCTGAATTATTGGTAGGGCTATTTTTTATTATGATATTTTTCACAATATTGTTATATGAAAATACTACATTAATATCCAAAAGTTTAAGTACATTAGCAATGCCTAAAAAGCCCGGAAAAATGGAAGTACTAAAATATTTTTTGACAAAGTACGAGTGTTAATATTGACACGATAGAAAGTTCGTTTTGCCTTGTTGAGACAAGATTCCATAAACGCAGATGGATAACACAAATCACTTCCAATACCGTTGATTTTTTCCAATTCGGCATCGATGTATTCCGGACTGGCGATCCTAAGGGCGCGGAGAAACATTGATGAAAATATGGCCTTCTTAGTGGGGGTATCATGTCCCGAGTAAAAGTGTACGTAGGACAAATTGTTTGTCGTTTTCCGATAGATACTAAACTTAAAACCTGGGCTTTCCCTATGTACACGCACATCCAAAAATGGGATTGAATTGTCTTGCTCCACTTCTAAAGTAAACTTAATGGAGGGGACTTGATCATTTAACTGAAGGAGGAAGCTATCCAGGTCACGATTCATGGGCCAGATACACAAAATATCGTCGACGTACCGCAACCAAGGGATGCCAACCCCCAGGATTCTCGGAATATAGGTAATTTCGAAAAACTCCATATAAATATTGGAGAGGAGGGGCGATAAGGGGTTGCCCATAGCCATCATCCCAAAAACTTGTCGATAATACTCGTTATTGAAAGTGAATTTACAGTCTTTGATGCAAAGCTTAATGAGTTCCAAAACAATGTGTGAAGGTAGTGGCAGGTCATACTTATGTAATTCTTGGGAGAGAAAGTCAAGCATATCGTCAATCGGCACTTTTGTAAACAATGAACAAACATCAAAACTGATCAATTTATCGTTAGTTTCAGTACGTGCATTATTCAATTTTTCCGTAAGATCCATGGAATTTTTTACATGTGAATCAGAGATAGTTCCCAGAATGGGGGACAAGACTTTGACAAGCCATTTGGAGAGTTTATAAGTAATAGAGCCCACCGAGCTAATAATAGGGCACATAGGGTTACCAGGTTTGTGGGTTTTAAGAAGACCGTAAAGGTAGGGCAGAGCAGGTGAAGTGGACATGAAAAGCGGAATTAAGTCCTTATGATCTTTGATCACTTTCCCTCAGTATTTGTTTAACATAGTTAAAGGCCTCGTTTATAGTGCGGCGAGTGGTAATTACGAAGATAACTTTCCTAAACGTTTTCGCAATAGCCTCTCACAATTAAAAAAAGATGGGGAGCTCCATATTACTAAAGCAGACAAGGCTAACACCATAGTTATTATGGACAAAGTGGACTACATCGGAAAGATGAACGAGCTTCTCCAGGACCCCGCCACATACACCAAACTTAGGAAGAACCCGCAGGATGACGTCATCAAATCATTTAATAGTGGCTTGAAACGCCTTCTCAAAGATCATAAGGACTTAATTCCGCTTTTCATGTCCACTTCACCTGCTCTGCCCTACCTTTACGGTCTTCTTAAAACCCACAAACCTGGTAACCCTATGCGCCCTATTATTAGCTCGGTGGGCTCTATTACTTATAAACTCTCCAAATGGCTTGTCAAAGTCTTGTCCCCCATTCTGGGAACTATCTCTGATTCACATGTAAAAAATTCCATGGATCTTACGGAAAAATTGAATAATGCACGTACTGAAACTAACGATAAATTGATCAGTTTTGATGTTTGTTCATTGTTTACAAAAGTGCCGATTGACGATATGCTTGACTTTCTCTCCCAAGAATTACATAAGTATGACCTGCCACTACCTTCACACATTGTTTTGGAACTCATTAAGCTTTGCATCAAAGACTGTAAATTCACTTTCAATAACGAGTATTATCAACAAGTTTTTGGGATGGCTATGGGCAACCCCTTATCGCCCCTCCTCTCCAATATTTATATGGAGTTTTTCGAAATTACCTATATTCCGAGAATCCTGGGGGTTGGCATCCCTTGGTTGCGGTACGTCGACGATATTTGTGTATCTGCCCATGAATCGTGACCTGGATAGCTTCCTCCTTCAGTTAAATGATCAAGTCCCCTCCATAAGTTTACTTTAGAAGTGGAGCAAGACAATTCAATCCCATTTTTGGATGTGCGTGTACATAGGGAAAGCCCAGGTTTTAAGTTTAGTATCTATCGGAAAACGACAAACAATTTGTCCTACGTACACTTTTACTCGGGACATGATACCCCCACTAAGAAGGCCATATTTTCATCAATGTTTCTCCGCGCCCTTAGGATCGCCAGTCCGGAATACATCGATGCCGAATTGGAAAAAATCAACGGTATTGGAAGTGATTTGTGTTATCCATCTGCGTTTATGGAATCTTGTCTCAACAAGGCAAACGAACTTTCTATCGTGTCAATATTAACACTCGTACTTTGTCAAAAAATATTTTAGTACTTCCATTTTTCCCGGGCTTTTTAGGCATTGCTAATGTACTTAAACTTTTGGATATTAATGTAGTATTTTCATATAACAATATTGTGAAAAATATCATAATAAAAAATAGCCCTACCAATAATTCAGGCATTATCTATAAAATTGGCTGTAAACAATGTGATTCCTTTTACATAGGTCAGACGGGAAAGGATTTGCACACACGTATAAACAGCATCAATATTCCGTTAGAACAGGACAGTTGTCCAGTGCCCTTTTTGTCCATTTGTCAGAGTTAGCCCACTGTATTGATTGGAATAATGCTTCAGTTTTATTCCATTCAAGCAACATTGTTAATAGAAATACTCTTGAGTCTGCCATTATCCAACTTTCAAATAACTTCAACATAAGCAAAGGTCTTTTTCAACTCGATCCTGTTATTTTGAATTCCTTTAAAACAGATTTAGATAAGAAGGGTAAAACATTAAATCTTTGGTAAACTTGTCTGCTACTTTATTAACTTTTAATTTGCATTTTATTTTTTTTATATATATCGAAACCTGACCATAGGCAGCAGTGTGTTAAAACCCGGGCAGAGTTCCAGTATAAATTTGTATTTTTATAATCCATTTGATCTTGTGCTAAAATCGATATTTTTCCTTACAAATCTGTACGCCTCACTGGTAATCCTTTAAGGTTTTAATTTTTAATTTTTTATTTTTACTTCTCTGTTTATTGCATATATATATGTATGTATGTATGTATGTATGTATGTATTTGTATATATAGATATGTATGTATATATATATATATATATGTGTGTTGTGTATGTATGTTATTTATTTTTCTTTTTTTCTTTCTGTAACCTATATATAGGCTGTAACCTTTTTATGTACTTCAGTGTTCCTGAGGATGTCATTAGACGAAAGCGCTTGAGCACCATTTTGTGTTTCCTTTCCTTCGTGGTTTTATTCATCATAAATATTTTTCACGTTTTACTTTCGTGAAATAATTTTCATATATATATATATATATATATATATATAAGTTGTTGAAAATAGTCTCATATAACGTAAGGTCAGTGAGGAATTCAATTGTAGATGTTCATAAAATCTGTGGCAGTGCAGATTTGATACTCCTACACCGGACAACTGCCACCTGGAAAACTGCCAACGGACAACTGCCACCCGGACAACTGCCACCCTGGAAAACTGCCACCCTGGAAAACTGCCACCCGGAAAACTGCCACCCTGGAAAACTGCCACCCCGAAAACTGCCACCCTGGAAAACTGCCACCCAGACAACTACCACCTACAAAATTGCACCTGAGTAACTGCCACCGGGAAAACTGCCACCCGGAAAATTGCCCCCAATTTTATATTAATTCAAATAAAAGCTATAACTGACTAAAAAAACGTTTATTAAGTATATAATAGGTCCCAGGTGATAAGCGTTTCTATTTGTGAAGATTCAACTTTGAAAAATCTATTGAAAAATTAGCTACTAGAAAATATAGATATTTTTAAAAATAAGATTGTAATTTAAGGGAGTTCCGTAGGGATTAGGGACATTTAGTTGTATTTTGCACCCCTATAACTTAAATGAAAGGAATAACACCATCATATAATTTTCATATCTGCATTAAACCCAAAATTCGCTACAAGGTTTGCTCATTTTATTTTTAATTCGATAAATATATTTTAAGAAAAGTTAACTTAAAGATGGCGTTTTCTGACCAAAAATTAGCAATATTTGAAGCCCTAAGGCCTTTTAGATATAGCAACGAGAAAAAGAAAAATCCATAAAATGTTATATGAATGTGTCATCTAAAAGCTTTGCTCATTTCAAATTTTAAAATTTTATGAAAAGTATTTTTAAATATTGCAGAAGTTTAGCGACTAAAATCGATCTATAAATGGCATAAAAAAGTTTCTAATTGGCGTATTTTTTTTAAAACAACTGAGTGTAAAGTGTACGTACAGTCTTTGTTGCAATGTCATTTATACTTGCCACATAGGTATAGCATAGACAAGGAAATTATGACCTTGATTGTACGAATTCCGTTAGTTGGTTTGTGTTACTAGGTAATACAATATAATTTCATACTCTAAAACCCTGCTGCACTGTTCCTATTTACTATACACTTATACTGTTTGGGTCAATATGACCCGTACTTTATTTTTTATTAATTTAGGGGTTATATAAATATAAAAATGATGTTAGATGCTTTTATTATTTGTTTTGAAACCCTAAATGGTCAAAAAAATTGTTTAACCCAGCCAGCAAAGTTGGGAGGGGGTATTGTTTTAACTTTTTATTTTTTTTTGTTAGAGGGATTACTCAAAAAATATCTAACAGATTTTAGTAAAATTTGAAAAACAGCTTGATTTAAGTCCAAGAAAAAGACCAACAATTTTATTCTAGATTCCATCAAAGTTGTAGGGGGGGGGGGGGTAATGTTTTCATCCTTGTTTCTTTTATTTTTTCAGGATTACTTAAAAACTTGCATTGGTATGTAAAAAATAAAAAAGTTATTGAAAGGAATCTGATCGAATCTTGTTTTATTTATAAAAATTTTGAACATAATCTTAATCTTAGCTATAGGCATGTCAAGGTCGATCCATTGCTATCTTCTTTGGTCACAAAACAGGTCGCACCTGGGTGACCTTCCCAAAATGTACGAAAACCTCCTCCTCTTCCGGTCATTTGCTATGTATATACCTGTGATAACTTTTGTTTTTTTAGTTACTCATCTCTGCTTGAAAATGTCTTAATAGACGAAAGATCTCGCTATATACTTCTTTCCTTTTTCCTTGTGGCTATATCCTTTACATAAATCACCTCACGGTTTTAGTGAATTTTTGTGCAGTATTTGTTCATGTACGACCTCTATGTCCGGAAGCTCCTACCTGACTCCTTAATATATACTCGTAAACAAATTATCACAGCTGCTGCCGAACACTTGAATAAGTCATTTGGGGCAATGAAACAAGATAAGGTAATTTGACCTCAAGGTCTCTATTTTGGAGGTTCATTGTATACTAGCGACCGGGAGATAATCCGTCAGGATCGCGCGGAAGGATTAACATGTGATAAAGTGAGAAACGATTTTGTGGGAAATATGGCATTCCTTGACTCACCCCACCCTTAACCAACCTATAAATGCAGGATTATAGTAAAAATGACCAGTCTAACTTCCAACGCCTTTAAGTCCTTACAGTCTGTCCACAGTTCTCCAAATTTACTTCTTCGCTTAAAATCACCCCCATCATGGATTTCGTTAAAAGTCAACGTGGTCAAGATAAACTCTGCCTTGATGGTTACATCTATGTCAAGCACAAAGAATTGTCATCTGGTATTATATCCTACGAATGTGAACGCCGTCGGCATAAAAACTGCAAAGCCCAAGTTAAAATATGTGAAGAAGAATTAGTCAGCCATCTTCATGAACATAACCACGCTCCTGATACTAATCGTCAAGATGTCTTGCTTCTACGGAACGAATAAAGCAGAAAGCTATTGACACCCAGGAAACCGCTCAACAAATCATCACACAGGCAGTACAGAGCATTCCAGAAGGAGTTTCAGTGCAACTACCATCCGTTCACCATATTAGGCGTGCAATAAGAAGACACAGGCAAGTTGTGAACGCTCCGCATCCCATTCCAAAGAACTTAAATGAGATGGTTATTCCCGATGAATATAATATGACGGCTTCCGGCGAGGATTTCCTGCTTTACGACAGTGGATCAATTAATCAACGTATGCTTATATTTTCTACAGCCAAAAACATGAGACTCCTGGAAACCTCGACTGATTGGTTTTGCGATGGGACATTTAAAGTTGCGCCAACCCTCTTTTACCAGCTTTACACAGTTCATTGTCTAGTCTCGAGTAGAACAATTCCATGTGTTTATGTGTTGCTACCAAACAAACGACAAGACTCCTATCAAGATCTTTTCCACCAACTTCTTACTATCAACCCCAGGCTCAATCCGAAGACCGTCCTCATCGACTACGATCAGGCTGCTAAGAGCGCCATCCAAGAAGCCTTTCCCAACGCGATAGTCAAAGGATGTTTTTACCACTTGTCTCAAGCCGTATATCGCAAGGTGCAATCGGAGGGATTGCAAGCAAAATATCAGAGTGATGCCGACTTTGCTCTCAGAATTCGCATGCTACCAGCACTAGCATTCGTACCATCAGAGAATGTTGTTTATGCATTTGAAGAACTGCAAGAAAATATGCCTCAGGAAGCAGATCCAATCACCGATTATTTCGAGGATGTCTACATTGGTAGAGTACGTCGCCGTAACAGAGCAACTCCACGTTTTCCTATCAACATGTGGAGTATGCACCAACGCGTAGTTGATGACCTCCCACGCACTAACAACTCTTTGGAAGGATGGCATAACCATTTGCAAGCAAGCATTACTTCATGCCATTCAAATAGCTGGACCTTTCTTCAAATGTTGAAAAAGGAGCAAGAACTCACCAACGTCATCATAAGCCAAATGCTTGCAGGACATCCGCCCCCACCAAGAAGAAACGATATCAAGATTTGTCGACCAGAATTGCAACTATTGTAGAAGATTATGAGAACCGTGAAGTGTTGGATTTTTTTAAAGGAATAGCACACAATTTGCAATTTTAATATACAGTTTTCCATTTTTTCTAATATTATTTTATGTATGTATAGATATCTATTAATAATTCATTGTTAAATATCCATTTTAAAAAGTCTATTTTATAAATAATATTTTTTTACTACTTTTTTTGTTAATTTTCAAAACACTAGGGGCAGTTTTCCAGTGTGACCGGGAGGGTGGCGGTCGAAACCGAGCTTCGAGGTTACTCGTAGCTACCCTGGTTTAACACCATCAACTTGTATAATCCAACGAGGGCATGTTGACCTAGTAGGAAAAGAATGGAGGAAAACAAATAAAAGACACCACTCCAGTTTTTTTAACTTAAAAAAGGCGAAAACTAACGAGGGCATTTCCGCCAGAAAGTCTTTGAAAAGAAGTTCGTAAAGAAAGTGGTAAAATTAGAAGAAGTGATATGTGTGAAAGATACATAACCCGAGTAGCCAAAAGAGAAGACTTTGGGCGGTAGGGACCGGGAGGGTGCGCAACTCTCCTGAACCCACCCCGGAGTGGTGAAAACTGAATCGAGAATGACAAGGACTGCTATCAGCGAGTACCTCGTCCCCCCCCCACAAACCCTGAAACCAGCAGGGTGCATTTTAACCCACCCCCCAACACAAGTTCGTGCCAGGAACAAGGGCATAAACACTAGGGGCAGTTTTCCAGTGTGGCAGTTGTCCGGGTGGCAGTTATCCGGGTGGCAGTTTTCCAGGTGGCAGTTTTCCCGGGTGGCAGTTGTCCGGGTGGCAGTTGTCCGGTGGCAGTTGTCCGGGTGGCAGTTTTCCAGGTGGCAGTTGTCCTAGAACCCTACACAACATTGGCCACCTAAGCAACAGCTAAAATTCCTCTCTACCATCCATGATGACTTTATGTATCATGCGTCATCAGCAGTAGACTTGTCAGATGAATTACTTTACGGTAGGACTTTTGGTGGTGTTGCTTTCTTAATAAAGAAAAATTTGTCAAAATATATAAAATTTTTAACAAGCGATAATGTAAGGTTGTTAGGCATTGAATTACAAGTGAACAATGATTGCATATTAATTGTAAACTGATATTTACCATACAACAACGGCAGTAATCTAGATGAATACATTGATTTGCTGTACAAAATTAAGTTATTATCAGATAACCCCAAATATTCTCACTGTATAATAATGGGGACTTTAGCGCATGTGAACTCGGAATTCTTTGTAGAATTGGGTAACATATGCGAATCGGCCAAATTAAGTATAAGTGATGTAGATGTATTAGGGGTAACCAGTGGTAATTTTACATACGTTAGTGATATGAGTGGTACCACCAGGTGGATTGATCATTGTCTCAATAGTAATAATCTAAAGGATTGAATTGTTAGAGTTCATATTCTGCATCATTGGTAAATATTTGGCTGGACACAGGGACTACATTTTTTATCAAAATTACATTTTTCTAGTGTAGCTTTCTCTGCTTTGTTCGAATCTGATACCTATTTCTTGTGCAAATGAATAGAAACTATTTTTTTTTCCACTCCAAAATACGGAGTGTTTCTACTCATTTGCACAAGAAATGTGTGTCAAATTCCAACAAAGCAGAGAAAACTACACCTGGAAAATGTATCAGGTCATCCCATAAGTAATGTCGTTTTTTACGATAGATTAAGTTTAAACTAGTCCTACTCGGTTTAAGCATAAATTTTCCGCAGGTTATATTTAAGAGGAGATCTATCTTGTTTCGCTACATACTTTGCAGACCTTGACCAGTGAAAACGTGTGTTTTGCTTTATGTGAACCCCTCATAAACATGGCGGTATCAGAAGAGCATATCAGGCATATAATGCTTTACGAGTTCAAAAAAGGGAATAGTGCTACTGAAGCAACGCGAAACATTCAGAACGTTTATGGCAACGATATTCTGCATGTGAGGAAATGTCAAAGATGGTTTCAAAAGTTTAGGAATGGTGACTGCTGTTTGACAGATGCAGCACGCTCTGGACGCACTGCTGAGTTTCATGATGACCTGCTGTTAGCCGCACTTGAAGAAGACTGTTCAACAACTGTCGAAGAATTGGCCTAGAAACTCAATTCATCCCCGTCCACCATCCATCGACATTTGCAACAACTCGGGAAAGTGCCTAAGTTAGGAAAATGGGTGCCACATGAATTGTCGGTCGACAATCTGAGGGTGCGGGTTAACATTAGCACAGCTCTTCATTCCCGTGAACTCCAAGATCCGTTTTTGCACCTTTTAGTGACTGGTGATGAAAAGTGGATACTGTACCAGAATGTTAAGCGCCGTCGACAGTGGGTTTGTGCCGGAGAACCAGCGACACCACAGTCAAAACCAAATCTTCACCCTTTGAAGGTGTTGCTTAGTGTTTGGTGGGATAAAGGTGGTGTAATACACTTTGAAACCTTACCACACAACCAAACAATCACCGCTCAAGTCTACTGTCAACAACTGGATCGATTGAACACTGCACTAAAAGAAGAGAGACCTTCTTTGGTTAATCGGAAAGGAATCGTGTTCCACCACGACAACGCACGTCCTCATATCGCTCGGATCACTTCTGCAAAAATTGAGGAGCTTGGGTAAGAAAAACTTCCACATCCTCCATACCTTGCACCTTCATATTATCATCTCTTCAGGAGTCTGCAAAACTATCTTGACGAGAAACAGTATACTTCTTTAGATGACCTGCACACCAGTCTTTGTACGTTTTTTGCATCAAAACTGCCTGAATTTTATAAAGCTTATAGGACGTTGGCAGAGTGTCATTGATTCCGATGGAAAATATATACTAGATTAAAAAGTTTCAGTTGAGTTTTTTTTTGTCCTTCAAATTCCGATCTAAAAAATGACATTACTTATGGGATGACCTGATAATTCTGATAAAAAATTAGCTAACCTAACTAAATTAACTAACCTAACCAACCTAACCTAACCTAACCACAGAGCACACCAAAATACAGTAGAAAAATGTATTTTTTATTTCAACTTCAGGCCATGTCATTTTTGTTTTCGTCATTTTCGTTTAAACTAACGAAAATATCATTACGTAACCTAACCAATCATCAAGGGTGTACAGTTGACCTAACTGGGCATTCAGTTGACCTAACCGGGCATTCAGTTGGCCTAACCGGGCATTCAATTGGCCTAACCGGGCATTCAGTTGGCCTAACAGGTTAATATTGGTTATTTCACCTAAATATCTTCTGATCTTTTCGTATTAGGCACTCACTGTCACATTTCGGGCAAGTTAAGGATGAGAGAATAACGCCGTAATTGATAAAAACATCCAATGCTTTCTCTTCATCTAGGGCACATGACGAATCAAGTTCTCAAAGTCAGAAACATTTCGGGCAAGTTAAGGATGAGAGAATAACGCCGTAATTGATAAAAACATCCAATGCTTTCTCTTCATCTAGGGCACATGACGAATCAAGTTCTCAAAGTCAGAAACCACACGAACAGCACGTCATAATTCTATCACAAACACGACCAAACTGAATCCAATTAGAAGAAAAATAGACAGAACAGAAACCAACCAACTAATTAAGTCGCAGAGTAGCAAAAAAATAGCCCAATCAGGAAAAATATTTTATGAAAAAAAGTACATTATAGCCAAAACAGGAAATATTCACTATAAAAATGTAACTTGTAATTTTTTCTATAATCTTGCATTTCCACAAAAAATTATTAGTACCATTGTAAAGAGCATGAAAAATAGTGCTAGTGAAACACAACCTCTCATTTCTCGTTAGCCCCTGTGTCCAGCCAAATATTAACCGCATCATTTCCTTCTTTCTGATCATAGACCGGTTAGAACTATTAATTAATTTTACTAACTTATGCGCAACACGACATAACAAGAACTCAATAGGTAAGAATAATCGTGTCGATTGGTCTAATGTTAATATGCAACAGGGAATACAAAGACAGAACAGGTCACCTCTTTAATAATTTAGAAATTTTGCATCTTGCCTGTAGTAATCCTTGCTCAAATGATTCTCACTGAAAACTCATAGATAGGTATTATAGTAAGATAATATCCCTGTTAAGAGAAGCAGGAAGCCCCCTGATTAAATCTTACAACTATCAAACTAAGATTATTCCTGGATGGAATGATTTTATTGCCCCCTTGAAGAGGGCAAAAGACGCCTACGATTTGCGGTGCTTTCATGGTAGACCCAGATTAGGACCAGTATACATGAATATGTGTAGAAGTAGGGGTCAGTATAAGGCGGCCATAAGGCGATATAAACAGGAAGAAGAGTCTATACCAGCATCAAAAGCCTGTGAAGCTCACATAAATAATGATAATAAAAATTTGGAAATTTGTTAAGAATCAAATGGGTGTTAAAAGTGTCCTCCCTCCGACAATCGATGGGGTGTCGGGGGAGGATGAAATTGCAAAGCTGTAGAAAAACCACTACTCTAACATTCCCTTGTCCCTTGGGAGGGACAATGGAAAATACTTTGATATCAGTTCCTGAAGTAAAGAGGTTAATTAAAGTTAAAGACTGGTTCTGCGTCAGGGGTAGAGGACCTATCGAATGAACACTTAAAATATGTCAATGACGTGGTATGTCTGTATATATCATTGCTCTTATCAGCCATGCTTGCTCATAGCTATATCCCTGCAGAGTTCATGAGGGTATATACCTTGCCCATGGTCAAAAATAAGTATGGAGGCATTCTGTCCACCAATAATTTTACAGGCCTATTGCTGTCGTTTCCTGCTTCTCGAAACTCTAGAAAAACTCTTGTTACTCCGATTAAATGATTACCTATGGACACCTCCTATTCAGATTGGTTTTAAAAGGTCCCACTCAACTGACCTGTGTATCTATGTACTTAAAGAAATAATATATAAATACAATGACAGTAATTCAACTATTTATAGCTGTTTCCTAGATATAAGTAAGGCATATGATAAAGTGAACCACAATATTTTATTTAAAAAACTAGAAGACAGGAAGGTTTCAATGTACAGTACATATTAAATTTATTGAAATTTTAGTATTCGCACCAATCTTTTACCGTTAGGTGGGGTAATGTACTATCCGAATGTTTTGGCTCCTCTTGCGGGGTGAGACAAGGCTCCTTGCTTTCTCCTATGCTGTTTAATGTGTATATTGACGGATTAATTGCTTCACTTAATGAGGCAACAGTGGGATGTTGTATAGATAACACAAGAATAAATAACTTAGTTTATGCCGATGATATGGTGTTGATAAGTCCCTCTGTTAAAGGTTTGGATTGGCTACGAAAGGTCTGCGAAGTGTATTCGCAGAAACATGATATTCTTTTAATGTTACAAAAACTAAAGTTATGCAGTTTCATCCTAAAAGCTGTAATCAGCCAGCTGATATTAGGTTTAAAATGAAAGTTGAAGTAATTGAGGAAGTACAAGAGTTTAAGTATTTGGGTCAAACTATCACCAGCTCCTTGAGTGATGACTCAGATATAAGAAAATCTCAAAGCCTTTGTGCTAAAGCGAATATGACTATAAGGAACTTTCGTTTCTGTACAAGTGAAGCTAAAGACACTCTCTTTCGTACTTTCTGCAGTAATATATACGGACAGCAACTCTGTGTGAATTATAAAAAAGGTTCTGGCAGAACCCTAGATTTGCTGTACAACAGGCAGTGGCGGATTATCACTGAGGCTATTGAGGCTGAAGCCTCAGGCTCCCATGCTTGTGGGGCCCCCTAATCAACTGAGTTTCGATTATATAATTCGAGATTTCGCAAACTTCTTTGATTAAATATGACAGAGTACACAAACTGACAAATTCCGTTTTATTTTATGTTTTATAGACCCTAAAGTAAAGTTTGTTTAATACTGTTTGGTTTTGGCAAACGGCAAAATACATTGTGCTAAGTTTCTTTTAAGTTTGTTTCTCAATTAGCCTGAGCACCGTACATATCATTCGTGTAAATGTACTATGTACTGTACATGTACATCATTTATTGTTACTAAAAAGCTATAGAAAAGGGCCCCCATATTCTTCATTGCCCCGGGGCCCCGAGGTGTCTTAATCCGCCTCTGACAACAGGTCTTTTAGACTCTTACATAAATTACCCCCAAGATGCTCAGCTTCGCAAATGTTTGCTACCCGCAATGTCCCGAGCTTCCTGGAGGTAACTAGACGTGCTCAATACAGTATAATGCAAAGAATTAAAAAATCAACCAACCCGATTATCTAAGCTATCCATGAGTCCTGCCGTTTGTCCTCTAAGCTATGGAATTCTTGGTACGAAAACGTCTGTCTGTACCTCCTCTTAACTTTGACATTACTGTATTATTTCTAAACATGAAAATAAAAACCCACTCTAATAGACAGAGTTTATTTCCACGACAGTTTCGACACCAGTAGTATAGCCGCAAAAGGGGAGAGTGCAAGAATGTTGCAGGTTATTATGTAATGTTGCAAAGGGGGGTGGGGGTTGTTGCAAAGGGGGAGGGGGTTATAAAATTTTTTCCCCCCAATGCTGCAGGTGCAACAAGGGGGGTCATGAAACTTGGAGGCGGCGTTATCCCCCAAGAGAAAGGAGAGAGAGGAGGAGAGAAAGGAGGAGAGGTGTTCACCTGGCAGGAGCCAAGTGCACACTAAGACTTCAGCCGAGTTGGCGTTGTTTTATAGGCTCCTAATCAGCCAGAATCAGCCAGTTGGCTGAGCCAAGGTGAGAGAGACGCCTGAAGGAGAGAGAGAGACAGCTGAAGGAGAGAGAGACCTGAAGAAGAGAGAGATAGATGCCTGTAGGAGGGAGAGACGCCTGAAGGAGAGAGGATAGGTACACATGCAGGAGGTACACATGCAGGAGGTACACACACACACGCACACATGCAGGAGGTACACATGCAGTAGTTAGTCCAGAGCTGGGCACTTGCGGTTTTTTTTGCGGTACTGCGGTACTGCGGTACTACCGCACTACCAAACCGGTACCGCATAACGCAGTACCGCAAAGGATCGCTGAAAGTACAGGCTGTACTTTCAGCGATCCTTTGGGGTTCTGCGTTATGCGGTACCGGTTTGGTAGTGCGGTAGTACCGCAGTACCGCAGTACCGCAAAAAAAAACGCAAGTGCCCAGCTCTGGTAGTTACACATGCAGGAGAGAAGAGAGAGCTGAAGGAGGGAGAGAGACGCCTGTAGGAGAGAGAGAGAGAGAGAGAGAGCTGAAGGAGGGAGAGAGACGCCTGTAGGAGAGAGAGAGAGAGAGAGACGCCTGAAGGAGAGAGAGAGAGAGTAGTTGCCTTTAAGGCATATTATTTTCGTTTTCCTAACCTAAGAGGCCACTAAGGGGTTTACCAAAGGGCCAAAAAAAGAAGGACCAGAGGTCCTTGCTCGGCTGGAGCCGAGCTGGGAATGAGTCTTCACCAGCTTCTCGATCTTTTATAAGCCTCTATTCTGGCTGAGTTGCCAGATAGCGCAATGTGTTCCAGATAGCGACATGTGTCCCATTAATCATCCATTGTGCAACACAATATGACGATAGTTATTCCAATTAAATTCTGTTTAAATACACCTTTATTAATTGCATACCTTTCCAGTTTTTTTTTGCAATGATCGGATTGCTAGATATATATTATTATGCTATATATATATATATATATATATATATATATATATATATATACATACATTCTTTTCTTATGTTAGGTAAATATATATATATATATAATATATATATTATTTATTTTATAACATTTAATTTTAGTTTAGAAGCAAATTTAACATTAACTTCATTGAACTTAAAGAAACAAATAACATAGTTTACCTTCGAAAACGCCATAATAGAAAATAATTAATTTTACGGTTAACTAGCTTATTTCGTTCACTATAATTATATCAGTCTTTTAAACAGCTTATGATACATATATATAATTATTTATTATTATATATATATATATATATATATATATATATTATATAGTGTAGATGAAGCCAATTAAATTCTACTTATTAATAAATAACTTTTACACACAAACTACATCTTAACTGCAAACACCTTGCACATCAATTCTTATTATCATTATTATTATTGTTATTATTATTATTATTTCTACAATGAAACGGGGTCGGGTCGAAGAACGGGTGAGAGATCTTCCCCCAATATATATATATATATATATATATATTATTTATTTTATAACATTTATTTTAGTTTAGAAGCAAATTTAACATTAACTTCATTGAACTTAAAGAAACAAATAACATAGTTTACCTTCGAAAACGTCATAATAGAAAATAATTAATTTTACGGTTAACTAGCTTATTTCGTTCACATAATTATACATTCTTTTAAACAGCTTATGATACATATATATATATAAATATATATATATATATATATATAGTGTAGATGAAGCCAATTAAATTCTACTTATTAATAAATAACTTTTTACACACAAACTACATCTTAACTGCAAACACCTTGCACATCAATTCTTATTATCATTATTATTATTATTCTACAATGAAACGGGGACGGGCCGAAGAACGGGTGAGAGATCTCCCCCCCAATATATATATATATATATATATATAAAATAAACGAGTAACAACTCATGCACACACACACACACACACACACACACACGATGAAAGGCAGAAGCTAAATCAGTTCGAATCGTGTCCCTAGAGACCTTTTTCGTTCGAATCGTGTCCCTAGAGACCTTTTTCGGTCGAGGGATTATCCTTCTACAAGCTATTCGAGCAGAAATCACCACTGACTTCAGATATTAATATTGTCATTGTTATTACTTCTACAATGAAAAATTTACGCGTAATTTGTATGGTGTCATATATATATATATATATATATATATATATATATATAATAATTGAATTTACCGTGGTACACCATGTTTGGCAAACGCTTTAGTGGTGCAAGCCTCATTTACTGATGCATATTATATCTATCGGGCAAATAACTTTTAATTCAGTCACTGATTGACCCTCTAATACCGCAACAGCACAAATTATTGAGTAGAATGTTGTGTTCTATTACATCAAACAACTTACTCATACCCACTGCCATAATTTTCTTTTATCATAACTCAGCCGAGCAACTACGTTAAGCGACGTTGGATCTGAGTGGTAGTTGGATGGGGAGTCATCCACCGCAGCAGATAATTTACATTCGATAAATGTAATGAAATAATTAAATAAAATATGCATTTATTTTTATATCACGGATGGAGTCGATGTAGACAATGCAGGTCCTGAGCTTAAATTATCTAAAACCATAACAATACAAATTATTTCAATAGAATATTATGGTCTATTACATTATTACACCTTGCCCAGATCCATTACCAATAACCTCAATTTAGTAATAATAACAATTATCTCTCATACACTATATATATATATATATATATATATATATATAGAAAGAGAGCGAGAGTTTTGTTCAAATAAAGGATTCCATTTATAATGAAAAGGTACGACTTGGGATGTCATTCGATTACTGAGAGTTATTAGCAATGAAGTTCAGTAGAGATTACCCCCATAGGACACGTAGGGTGCCCATTTATCTGCCAACCACTTTCTTTTATTATGTGTAATGACCACCTTAGACCTACAGTTTAACGTGGAACCATCAACAGCCCAGCGTCTTAACCACTAGGACACGTAGGGTGCCCATTTATCTGCCAACCACTTTCTTTTATTATGTGTAATGACCACCTTAGACCTACAGTTTAACTGAACCATCAACAGCCCCAGCGTCTTAACCACTAGGACACGTAGGGTACCCATTTATCTGCCAACCACTTTCTTTTATTATGTGTAATGACCACCTTAGACCTACAGTTTAACGTGAACCATCAACAGCCCAGCGTCTTAACCACTAGGACACGTAGGGCACCATTTATCTGCCAACCACTTTCTTTTATTATGTGTAATGACCACCTTAGACCTACAGTTTAACGTGGAACCATCAACAGCCCAGCGTCTTAACCACTAGGACACGTAGGGCCCATTTATCTGCCAACCACTTTCTTTTATTATGTGTAATGACCACCTTAGACCTACAGTTTAACGTGGAACCATCAACAGCCCAGCGTCTTAACCACTAGGACACGTAGGGTGCCCATTTATCTGCCAACCACTTTCTTTTATTATGTGTAATGACCACCTTAGACCTACAGTTTAACGTGAACCATCAACAGCCCAGCGTCTTAACCACTAGGACACGTAGGGTGCCCATTTATCTGCCAACCACTTTCTTTTATTATGTGTAATGACCACCTTAGACCTACAGTTTAACGTGGAACCATCAACAGCCCAGCGTCTTAACCACTAGGACACGTAGGGCCCATTTATCTGCCAACCACTTTCTTTTATTATGTGTAATGACCACCTTAGACCTACAGTTTAACGTGGAACCATCAACAGCCCAGCGTCTTAACCACTAGGACACGTAGGGCCCATTTATCTGCCAACCACTTTCTTTTATTATGTGGAATGACCACCTTAGACCTACAGTTTAACTCCGAACCATCAACAGCCCAGCGTCTTAACCACTAGGACACGTAGGGTGCCCATTTATCTGCCAACCACTTTATTTTATTATGTGTAATGACCACCTTAGACCTACAGTTTAACGTTGAAACCGAATGTTATTTTTAAAATATAATTATGATATATTTCTTTATACCCTCTCGATTACATTAGTGACTAATGATGCGGGAAATTGAGTAAATGGAAATATTATTTTCTCGAAAACTATGGGTGATAGAAAACTTCTGAAACCATATTTGGAATCAATATCAAAAGTTCTATACGAATCACCAAATAATTTTCAAAGGAGAATAAGAGCATTAATTCTATTAGTGAAAATATAAAGATGCAATTACTCGTCCGTACCCGTTATAGCGGAATGGTACACGTCATAGCTCCACCCAGCTACATCGGCAGCCAATCACGACGAACATCTGGTCTTTTGGGCGGAGCTTGGCGAATGTGCATATAAAAGGGGATATTTTCAGTTGGGAGTAACAGTAGCTATTTTCGCATCAGTGAATAATCATTCCTCAACCATGGACCTGTACGTCTCCCCAGATTTGTATGAAGAAAGTGATACTGCAGCATTAACCGCAATTAGTCTTTTCAATGCGATGATTGTGGCGAATTATTTTCGACGCAAACCGTAGAGATATTTGCAGTGACGCTCCTTACAATCCGACGCAAGGGACTACCATAGAAATGTAAGTGTCCATAATTCGATTTATATATATATGGAGAGTTGTAGTATTTCGTCAAATAGATACTAGTCAAAATGTCATCATGTTATTTCCCCATCATGCTAAAATCGAAATTGGTAATCGAACCAAAGATATCTTCACATAATGGGGATCTGTCTGTATACTCTGTATATGTTTTAAAAGCATTATTCCTTTAAGGTCCGATGACGATTTGACACGTATATACAATCTTTTGAAGAACCTCGGATATGGATGATATACTGATCAGTCAGCAGTGTCACACATCCTCCACCATGGACCTGTACGTCTCCCAGACTGTATGAAGAACGTGATACTGCAGCATTAACCACAATTAGTTTTTTCAATGCGACTGATTGTGGCGATTATTTTCAACGCAAACCGTAGAAGATATTTGCAGTGACGCTCCTTACAACCCGACGCAAGGGACTACCATAGAAATGTAAGTGTCTATAATTAGAATTTATATATATATGGAGAGTTGTAGTATCTCGTCAAATAGATACTCGCCAAAAATGTCAATCAGTGTTATTTCCCCATTATGCTAAAATCGAAATTTTTATGGCGTTCACTCCTCGAACCAAAGATATCTTCACATAATGGGGGATCTGTCTGTCTGTATACTCTGTATATGTTTTAAAAGCATTATTCCTTTAAGGTCCGATGAGGATTTGACACGAGTTATACAATCTTTTGAAGAATCTCGGAATAGGGAGGGTATACTGATCAGTCAACAATGTCACACCGAAATAATGTAAGTGTTTTTCGATCTTTTTGGGATAAGAAGACACAATATATTTTCATAAATTTATTAAATGAAAGAAATCAGTACACAAACGAATATACCGTTACAAATATACGAACAAAAACATTATAATATACAACGAGTACGTACAATTGAAACGGTTTTTTATCTGTCTGCATACCATTTCATCGTTTTGGTGAGTGTGACACGGGTCAAATAATTTAAAAAAATTTATAAATTCTTTATCATTTGACATATGCATGAGAAATGAGACACAGTACATTCCGCAAACATTAGTAAAATATCCCTGCATACGAATGGGTTCCATACAACTTCGGGAATATGTAACTGAGCGAGAAATTTTACAATAATAGGGTCACTCCAGGATTGAGTACCGAGTGAATCAAAATAGTACAGGCGCTGTCTATTTTTAAAATAGACAGCGATCCAGTGAATCCCTCATTCCGACATGTCTGGTTCACAATAAGACTACCGCATTCTCGCGTACTTGGCAAACTCAATGTTTCATTCTTCGCAAAACACGCCGATAATTTGGAACGTGTGACTCGCTCCATTACTTTCTGAAGTGTATTAGCATCCATTTTAAAAGTCAGTGATAACGCTTCTAAATTATCTACTTCTATTAGGGCTTGCGATTCGAGATATACTAGTACACTAATAGGAGCGTCTATAGGCTTGGCGAATTCCAGCCGCACTGAGATGTTACCGCTCTGCTGTGGTGTTAAATGGGTATTACGCTAGCAGATAAGTCAGGTGTAATGTCAAACGGATAAAGGTTAAATTGATCAATGAATTCTTCCTGCGTACCCCATTACCAAGCTCATCACAATCACCTGCAATATGGGTCAGATTACTATAGGCTCTGGCACAAAGAGGTAACACAGCGTCTGATGAATAGTCCGTACCCATTGTTCCACCCAAGGCAGTGCCATTAACGTATAGAGTTATATTTTTAAGTCCGAAATTCTCGAATTTAAAGGCACTCTTTTTATATTTTCCATTCACCGAAGCAGCGTGGTCCTGCATGCCGATTAATATCCTTTTAGGAAGATTTCCCAGGGCAATGTTTTCTATCTGCTTCGATGCCAACCCTGCAGGAACCGTATATAGTTTGATCTGCACTCTGTTAATAGGATATTTCACTGTAGCGTTTAGTAAATTTTCTCAATTTCTAGTTGTTTTGGTGAACTTAATTTCACTCGCCGTACGCGGATGTATGTGTCCATAATGTGAACCACAACGGACTTTGCACCCTCTTCTTGATTCGCATCCAGATTAAGCAGATCTCAGGACTCGTGCGGGTGAGCTTTATTTTCATATCCACCCGTTCACAAGCAACTTCTCCTGGAAAGTGAAATCTGTGTGCAACCGTCCAAAACACTCGTATATTTTCTTTTAGAATTTTTAAATTTGTCCTTTATACTATTTTCATCTTTAGTTTGATAATATCCCTCCGCACTTAAAAAGGTAGCCTTCGCTCTTTGGAAAAGTTGAGGACATTTCCAAATAGGCTCGTAGATGATAGTACCCCGTGCCTGCCGATATGTTGGTCTGATTTAAAATACGTCACACTGGTTGAATATGGCGTGCAGAAAGTTTGTTTCAGGGTATACAGCATATTTGTCATCGCAGGCCGTTCCATCAGAATGGGCTATACGTAGCTTAGCTACATGTGCACACAGCTTGGATCAAAAAAGTAAGGACCTGAGCTGGGTATCACGAATTCTATAGGTGCACTCGGTGAAACTAATTGTGTTTAAAGGGTAATTGTAATAAAGTCACTGTGCTCAATAGAAACTTGGGGTTGGGGGAGCTCAAAAAAGGACAGCTCCGATTTACAGCATTGTGAACTACATGGGTGGATGAAGCGTGCCATGGCGAAATAGTGACTCCTCTCTCGACAAGTGGTAACAAACAAACTATGGTTCATGAGATCAATATCCTTAGCTTATATCAGTCAAAAAAGTGGTCAACCATAGGTTTCATTCGCTTACAGCATTTCTTTTTTGATAGCCTTTTACGTTTAATACCACTGACCCCTTCTTCTTCCGGGAGCCCTCTTCTTCTTCCCGCCACCACGCATTTTCTCTTTGCATCTTTGATGATTTCGTTCCGTGTACGCTTTAAATGTTTTTTTAGAGCTTCTTTAGGTTTAGCCCGCCAAATGTCTTCTGCAGTGTTAAGGCCTGATTGTAGCGCTTTCCTTCCAAGGTATCTGGCACCCTCTTCAGCAAAGGAACAGCCGTACGTAGTATGGATGAAAAATGGATCCAAGTCCACTACCGCGCTGGTATCGCATCCTCGATAGACGGTGAAAGGCTTTCTATCCATTATAACTCAGTGCGTCGAAAGTGTAGCTTCACTGTTAAGCTCCCGTTACCGAATGGGAAGTTTTCGCCCTCAATCGTTCTTATATATATTGTGATATTGGTTATTAAATTAGTTGCGACATCACATAATGGGGCCTGTCATATGTAATACTCAAACTCCTTCCTCTATGGTTGGGGATGTGAGCAATGCGCAGCAGGCGTGCCTGGTATCCCCAACAAACTGGTGCTCCACTATATTACTGTAAATATAGCACATGTCTGGGACCTTTCAGCCAATTTCTCCATCTTCAATTGATACATTAATCTGGCAAGTTTATACTGTGTCTCGTGAAATGTGTCTCTTTGGAAGGCTGCGCTATATCGGCCGTTGGTTAGAATTTTGAACTTTCTATGTTCTTTAAGACGTCTGTTAGTCTTTGATTTTAGGATTAGTGTATGTGCAGGGTTGTTTACGATTTCATATACTAAATCATTCGTAAGGTTTGAGTTTCTTAAACTCACGTTTAAGCCTCTCACAACATCCTCGGCCGAACCATATTGACCCGGCCTAGTCTTACTTCTGTACTGTAATACCGTGTAATCTTAGTCCGAGCGATGCGCATAGTTTTCATCCATAGCTACCCCAGCTTTTTCACACTCGTCAATGTCTCTAAGAATCGTAAAAACGGTTTCTTTATGTTCAATATTTAAAAAGACGGTGTCCAGCTGAATTTCGCATATCCCCACCTCATACGAATCACGACCCAATTCAATGTGCCCATGGAGTTCTGTTACAAAGTTGGCTAGCGTGTTGTTAGGGTGTACAGACAGGGACGAGGAGGACGGGAGTGTGACGTAGAAATGGTTAGGAGCCATGTTGCATACTATTTAAGCTTCATTATTGCATCAGCTTTTATATAGGGTGTTGAAGCTTTCTGGGTACCTAGCCATTTCACCAGGTACATTTTTCTCCTTCCTGAACCTTTGCTTCCTAAAATTTTCTCAATTTAAACACATTTTTTTCTAAATTAAACGCAACTTTCTGCAATTCCTCGCGGTAAAAGCCTCCTGAGATTTCTTCCCCATTCAAATCTTCAATGTAATACATCATTATCACCTTTAGGTCTCACAGCCCTAACTTTAAAATCTCGCGTGTCCATCCTTGCTCAAAACCCTTTGCGAATTTATTCCCGAACGCGACAGCCTTACATAATCATTGATTTTGAAGCGCACAGAGTGTGGTGGTGGTGGTGGGTGGTGGTGGTGGTGGTCCATCTTTCTCGGGAGCGTACCTCTTTCTAAAACTTCGTTAGGTGTTGCCCCAATCGTGCGATGGTGTGAGCGGTTTGTAGGATGATGCCAATGATTCCAGAATGTCTAGAAATCTGTATGTGTTTTTATGTGTAAAATAACGGTCCATGCGTTCCTTTATGGTGCGCTGAACTCTTTCAGCTAAAGAAGCCTTATGTATAGAATTGGTTGTGTAATAGCTGATATTAAACTCTGTCAACATATTCTGAAAAGCACGGCCTATAAACTCCTTCCCCATATCCGTACAAAAATAGCCAGGAACCCTGTTTTCTTTTAACATTAGCGTTTTGGTGGCTTTAGCAACTGTTTCAGGTGATTTATTTTTCAGAGGAACTAGCCACAGATATCTAGAGAACACGTCCTATTATGAATAGAATGTAGCGGTAACCATCGTTATACACAGAATATTTGCATGTCTGTTAAATCTGCTTGCCAAATAGAATCAATAGAGGAAGCCGTTGTCTTGGCTGTTTTAAACCTTTTTCTCACAGGCTTATGAAGCGTATAAGCGTCCTGCTCCCTCAAAAATCTTTCAACATCTTTTTTTCCTACTCCGTAAACACTTCTGTACAGTCTATCTACGCCGCCGTAAGAGGATGGGTAGAAATGTCATAATAGCGTTTAGTTAATACGTTAGCCATTTGCGTATTTTAGAGGCACGTGGGTAGGGTTGGTTTAACCTCTTCTTGCTCCTCTTCAAAGGTGTTACCGCCGGGGGTGACGGCGCCCTTCAACTGTGTCACAGGCGTTGCATGTTCCAAGTCTTTTAACCTGTTCAGATTTCCTATCAACGTTTTAGGGACATTTATTTGTTGTAGTCTTGCTTTAATATGCTTCCATCCTGATGGTGATGGCCTATCCCACTTTCTCACCAGATCATGGACAATGTCTACGATATTCGATCCCTGTACCTTTGATCCTTCCACAATGATCTCCCCTGTATCGGTCCATATGTATGGCGGGATCCTCATTCAATAGATTATAAAGACTTAAGCCTTTACTCCTCAATGTAAGTGGGAGGGTTATTTTTTAATACATGTTCGATATGTTGTGTGGCTAATCTTTTTGGTTGGTCAGCTGTGTCGCCGGATACAGATCCTATGTCGCCATCGTCCCCGTGCTGTGCCTAATAACCACAGGAATCTCTGTAGGGCTCTTATAATTTTCGTACTCGTGAAGAAATTTCTGCAGAGCTTCTTGGTATAAGATTCTTTTCTCATCAGGTGTTTTTTCACTGTTTAATAGGGCTAACAATTCGCTTTCCATTCTTTTAAGTCTGCTTTTACGGGGATCTAGATCCGTGTCTCTTTGCAGTGAGGCGTACACCTCGTGGGGAATCACTACCACTTTCTTCATTATATTAATCTAGTCAGTAAAGGACCAAAACTGAAAATAAGATGGGGAGAAATGACCCTCCTGTTTTGTACAATAATTCGCTTTTTCTTCGCTACAGTTTGGCTTTTACGAGCGAGTGCACGTATTTGTTCTTGTAGCGACGTAGGCGAGCCTTCTGATGGGTTTTTATTGATACATTGCAATTTATAACGTTAAGACAGATTTCACAGATGCATTTTAAAAAGTCGGCATCGATATTTTAATAAACATCTGCTGCATTGCCCGTCGCAGTCGATGATAGATTTTTATTAATTCACGGTATTTCTTTAGTCTCTTTGTCATTCTGGATATACACCGTTTCAGGCTCGTTGGAAATATATTCGTTCGCAGAAGCACTCTAAACGTTTTCGCGGATGAAGGTCGCAAAGCAAATATCCGTAACGCGTGCTTGTAGCTTCTTTATAAACTTCCAAAAACTCCTTACGCTGATTCGGGAACATTTGATTGGCTAATACCCCAATTTGTGATACATCTCTACGTTGCGCGAATAAGACTAGATATTGCGTATTTAACGACACATCGCGCATGTATCTATTTTTGAAAAATAGATTCTGATTGATGAAGAACACGCTTATGTTAAGATGGTGGGAGAATACTGTAAATGTTCGGCAAACGTTTTATCCATCCAACATGAGATCGTCAATTACAATGATTGTATCTTCATTTCCCTTTAACGAATTAACGTCATATACGCCTTTGTGGAACAAAATATCATCTTGGTACTCGTTGAACACTGATTGATACGTCGAATAGCACCATATAACTTTATGCACAAATTTCGAGAACATCTCCCCCTTTTCTTTAATGATTTTAAGCATAAACACAGTTTTACCACATCCTGTAGGTCCAGATATAATACATGTGGATGGGCTCGTGAATCTGAATTTTTCTACAGAGTCCATTTCTAACACGTCACACTCCTAAGTGAGTCATTTACAAAATATTACAAATTTTGAGTGCTGATCCTTATATTTCTTCACCCACAGAACCGTGAATGACGATGAGGTAGAGCAGCCCATCATTACGGATGACCTCGACGACAGTGTAGTTGTGATCTCCTCCCTGAACCCTCACCAGCGATACCGGTAACACGTCCAAAGGAGGTATGAGATACCCACGTCAGGTATAAAGCGACCGAAATACGCGTCTGTTGCAGCGGTAATAGATCCCCAACCCTCAACCTCTTACGCAACAACACCCCCAGCAGCACCTAATATATCCCCTTATTCATCCGCCCCCCCCCGTTCTGTTAAGTCTACAATAATAGAGCCCCAACCCTCCTACGCAACAGGGCCCCCATCAGCAGCACCTTCCGCTAATATATCCACTAATTCCGCCCCCCGTTCTGTTGAGGATGGTATAACGCTGGAATTGGTGCGATCCGCAGCCCCCACCCCAGCCTTGACTAGAAATCGGTATAGAGTCAGGGTCGACCCTAGAGTCATGTATAGCAATGGTATTGAGCGCGGACTACGCCGGGTTGTAGAGCGTATTATAGGGTTTGCTCTTCAGAATCGTGACGAGCGTGAAGTCAGGACGAGTATGTCCTTTGGATTCGGGTCAGATGACGGTGATGTAGACGATTATTGGGTGATAGTGCCATTTAGACGTTTGGCGGCTGAAGATGTAGAATATATATTAGGGCGTATAATGCAAGCCGCCCAAAGTAGTATAGCCTTCAATATGGACAACTTCACGGTAAATATTGACCATGTATACCGTGTTGCGGGTCATAGTGCCATACCGTATACTCTTAACTTCAATTCTCAAGCTATTTATAGACGGCATATAAACGTCGATCGTGGTTGCGGCTTTATAGCAGTACTCTTAGCACGTATGTTTACTGTACAAAATACACGAACTCAAAAATTTGGTTGCCTACAGTCGTGGAGCATGCCGTAAACTAGCTGAAGACTGTGAACTTGAATTTGACTGTAATATGGGTCCTGAAGAGCTGAGAAGGGTAGAACAGGAAATGAATGTCCGCATAGTTGTGTTTGGGTTGGATGATCGTCGTAGGACTGTGTATGTTTTTAAAAGCTGTGTGAGAGAACGTACAAGGCCCCTACTTATTTTAGGATTGTCAGGGACAACGTATCTCCCCATCCGTAATATAAGGTGGCTTACGCGAGTTATGACAAAAGTCGAAAATAGGGAGACATCATGATTTGTGTAAGGGGTGCCTCGAGTTTGCGGATGATATAGTGAGACATTGTAAAGAATGTCACATGGTATGTGAGCAGTGTAAAGCACCAAATGGAAAGCCGTGTAGTTGAAGCTGAGAAGAGAGACTGTGATGTGTGTAGACGCACATTTTTCAATAATAGCTGTTTTGATTTCCATAAATCAATTGGCACGTGCAGGAAAATGAGAATCTGTGAATGTGGTATGTTTCACACAATGGATAATTGGGGAAAATTTAAGCACAAGTGTGACGTAATTCACTGTCCTACATGCCAGGAGGAATATAAGGCGGATGGAGTAAAGCATGTATGTTATATGAAAGATGCTAAGCCTAAAAATAACCCTGTATAACTGTATACTACGATATAGAAACATATACGAACGCTGAAACCAAAGAGGTAATTCCACATTTACTTGTGAGCCAGACTATCTGTGATGAGTGTATGGATATCGAATGTGACGAGTGCCCCAAATGTGGTAAACGGACAAACGTTTTTAAAATGAATGTCAGCGATAGTCCTGTGAAACTATTTGTCCTATATTGTCAAGTTAGCCGACAAGTTCAAAAAAATGACTGTGTATATTCTCGCCCATAACGGAGCAAAGTTTGACACGCAGTTCCTTTATAAGGAGTTGCTTGAACACGAATCCTCTGAGATATTTACAGGTGATCCATTGAAAAGAGGCAACAAATTAATACAGATGCAGATAAGAGGCAATGTACAATTTAAAGATACTTTATTATTCACACCTTGTAAATTAGCAAAGCTACCCAAGGTGATGGGAGTAGCAGCTGAAGTTTCCAAAGAATACTTCCCATACACCTTCCTCACCAGCGAGACTTTAAACTACGTAGGCCCACCACCCCCCAAACATTATTTTGACTGCATGGATGAACGTGAAGACTTTGATCGATACTACGACAGTTTTAATGAAAGTAACCCTTATAATATAGCTGATGAATGTGAGCGTTATTGCGTGAATGATGTGCGCGTGCTTAGAGTATGTTTCCAGGCCTTTAGAAGGATGTACATAGCCCGTTTCAAATGCGATCCACTGCAAGTCGCAACCACCATCGCATCATTATGTTTTACGGTGTTCAAGAATAACTTCATGCCGAAAGACACCTTAGCCATTATTCACCGAAACAATCCCCGCAGTTACGGGCACAAGGCTATTTACTGGCTCATACACCTACAGCAACAGACAGGTGTATACATAAAGCACGCCCGCAACACGGGTGAAGTACCCATTAAGATTAATGGACGTGTTTTTTGGGTTGATGGGTTAAGTGAAAACCGTGTCACTGGTGTGAAGACTGTGTACTCCTTTAACGGTTGCTGGTGGCATGGATGCCCCCGTCCTGAGTGCGGAGTCACCGGAGATATCAACGGTAGGTCTCCTGCCGACTGTCTTGCATCGACCCGCACCCGCGATCAACTTATAGGATCACATTTCACTCACAAAGTCTTGTGGGAGCATGAATATGATGCACGGATGGAGACAGACGAGGTGTACCGTGAGGAAATAAAAGCGATCAAGCGTTCAATGGTGCTGGATCCTCTCAAATGTGGTGATAGCTTGTTTGGAGGACGTACAAATCCTTTCAGACTATACTTCCCACCTACGGAGGGCGTGAAGCTCCATTACTACGATTTCTGTTCTTTATACCCATACGTGATGAAGAGCAATCCGTACCCCGTGGGCGCTCCTGAGAAACTGGTGGGGCCTAGCCTACCATCCATCAATGAATTTTCAAAAAATTTGAATGATCGTTACTTTGGGATCTCTTTCGTAGACGTACTCCCCCCACGCAATTTATGGATGCCGATCTTACCTGTCGTTATCGACGACAAGCTCATGTTTCCCCTGTGCGTGAAGTGCGCGGAAGAGGATAACGGCGAATGTAACCATATACCCCACCAGCGTAAGATCAGAGGCGTATATACAAGTCCTGAGTTGGCCCTAGCCGTGCGCCATGGTTATAGAATACTGAAGATACATGAGGTGTGGAGGTTTCAGAAGCTACCCAACCTTTTCACACCATATATAAACCCCTTTTTGAAGGATAAGGTTGAGGCATCAGGGTATCCGCGAGGAGTTGATACCGAAGATGAAAAGTCTGCCTATATTCAACGTTACCGCGACCGCGAAGGTATACAACTTGATCGTGTCCAAATTGTAAAGAATCCTGGCAAGCGCTTTAGTGCAAAGTTGTGTCTAAACAGTCTATGGGGAAAATTTGCGCAGAATACCGGCAGAGGGAGCATTCATTTGGCACAAAGTTATAGCGATGTCTGGGATTATGCCAATGCCCCCGATAAAGAGGTCATGGAGATCGTAAATGTAGGTAATACTTACGTAATAAAGTACAACAACACTGAATTTGCCACAGATACCTCAAGGGTTACAAACATACCTGTGGCCAGCTTCACAACAGCCTACGCCCGTATAAAACTTCGGGGTCTAATGCATTCTCTTGGGCGGAGAGTATTGTATGCCGATACAGATAGCGTGATATTCACAGAGAGGGAGGGTGAATACATGCCCACTATTGGGGAGTTCCTCGGCGAGCTCACTGATGAGATCAAGGATGAGTATGGGGACAACGCATACGCCGACTCTTTTGCCTCAACAGGACCTAAGACTTATGGGGTACGGGTCAGGGTGGGGGATGAAATGAAATATATCGTGAAGGCAAAGGGTATTACGCTCAACCATGCGAATCGGGAGGTTGTTAACTTTGAGTCGTTGAAGGATCTAGTATGTTTGGATGAACAACCTCACCAACTAATTGTAGGCACCCACAATTTTCGGGCGCAGAAGCTGGGAGGCGTGAAGGAACTTAGGGGTACGATGGTGTGCCGTAACACCTATAGGAAACGTTACCAGTTACCTGGTACCTATGATACCGTACCCTTTGGATACCAATGATGCTTCTAACTCACACGTCTTGTATATAATCGTATCTATTTGTAAATATATATATATATATATATAACTTGAATATCTCGTTTATTAAATCGTATTTGTAAATATATAACTTGAATATCTCGTTTATTAAATAAATCATGTTTCAAATAGCGTTTCACTTTCTCCTGTGTGTGTGTGTGTGTGTGTGTGTGTGTGTGTGTGTGTGTGTGTGTAGGTGAAAGTTCTAAGCTCCGCCCACTGTAAGACCGTGAGTCATGCTACTATCTGGGAGTCCCTGCGTGATCAGTCGACCGCAGTAAGCCCGAGAGATCAGACGTGTATTCAGATCAGACGTGTATTCAAATGGCTACCTTTAATATTGCTTGTACAACGTTTACGAAATGGTATTCAGTAAAGTGCCAGGATGTGGTGGATACCGAAAAACTTCCTATTCATCCCTCCTATGCCTCTTTTAAAAACACATTGGATTGTGCGAAGTTCCAAGATGTACAAATACTCTACGGATGTTCTGGTGAGACCGTTGAAGGCTTTCGTTGCACAGACGATGTGCTGAAGTATACAGCAGAGCTAAACTTTATAAAGTCTCACATACACCGTGAAGTAAAAGAAACAACGCGTGCAGAAGAGAAGCAGCAGGTATGGATAATGAGTCTTGCTGATGGGTGGTGTGACAAGCGGTATTACGTCATGCTACACCATGTCGATTACTCATACCCTACGACTGGAAATGTGAATCTCGTGATCATGGACAATCTTAAGTATTTTTATCACTATATTAACGTATATCATGATGAGGTTCGTAGTGAGGTTGTGGCTAGTGCCCTGCGTGAATTTTTAACAGAGTTTAGAGACGAGTATCGTCTGATGGGCAGAAAGGAAAAATATGAACATATGTTCCTCTCAAATAGTGCGCCTGAGTGTGGAGATGTTTAGTAAAATGTTCCTAGTTCTTATCCAAAATGTCTGGTGCGTAGGCTGGTAGTGTTATTCTTGTACGGTACAACAATTCGACTCGCGGAACAAGCCCATTCACGTATCATCGAGTCAGCCGCCCGTCGAACCATTCCTGCCTACCTGCGTGCCTCACACGGCTCATAGTTATCTCAGAGCTTGAGCCGAGTGGACGTGCGCTCTTCGAATACGATGGAACTTCCTTTGAGCAGCATTCTCAACGCCTCGTACGATGTGTCCGTGACGAAATCGTTGCGCGTGTTCAGGCGTAATTCCGGTACCATTAGCTATGTACTGGAAACGGAATGTAGACCGACAAACAAACGGGTTTATTTAAGTATCGAGGAGATGAATAGAATCTTTGTGATAGTTGAGAAGTGGAGTGAAGATCGTTATAAAATACCTGCTAACGTAGGTACAAGAAGAGAGCAGATTAGTGACGCACCCTCATACGCCGTTGTATGTACGTTGTGTATAAATAACGATCGGCCGTGCATTGATATAAGGCTGATGTGGAAGAATGCTTCTGATAATAACGCTCTTATTCCTACGCGAAACCGTTTCATCCTCGACAGAATGTTTGAAATCGTCGGATTCCGTAAACTGAAACCTATATTAGACGCGCGTGTTACGGATATGTTTTATTTTGATACAGTACTTGAATACGCATACACTGCTCTGCTCGATGGGTTTACCGAGTGTAGGGCTGGTGAGAATGGTTTAGTGCTGGATGTTTATTTAAAAAGTTTAGACTCTTTGAAATACCATGAACTTTGGTACAAAGCAATTGATCGGTACAAGGCTGAGCTCACCTACACCGTTCACCCTGAAGAACTATTTCTTTATATAACGCGCAGTTGTCGTAACGATTTGGAAGATTATTTTAATTGCCGCTATGTTGAGTGAGTTCACGATTGAAAAGCTCGAGTCGGTAGAAATAAACCCTCGATTGGAAAAGCGTTCTTATAAACTTGTGTTTAATAATGTAGCTAACGATGAACTCTTTGTGCGTGCTTTTGATTGTATTCTAGACGTGTTTAAAGATGACTTACCAACCGGTTGTAAAGTGGGAACAAAAATAGTACTGAACGATATGAAAGCCATTCATATCGAATACACGTTTCCCTATACTTTAAGCGGTGAAATATTATTAAGCCGCATATACTGCGTAATGCAGAGCAATAATGATGTAATTGTAAACTCGATTAAGACCGAGTTTAGTATTTTGAAAAAAAAGTGAATTGTATATATATATTTTGCTTGACATTTCCCCGATTATACGCATATTTCTATTGATTTGTGTTTATATATAATATATATATATATATTTTGCTTGATATTTCTCCTGTACTGTTATGTACATATTTCTATTGAAGTGTATATTTATTTGAAATGTATATTTTATCTTATATATCACCATAATTGTGTGTGTGTGTATATTTCTCCTGTACTGTTATGTACATATTTCTATTGAAGTGTATATTTATTTGAAATGTATATTTTATTTTATATATATATCCATAATTGTGTGTATATATTTCTGTTATACGCATATTCTTCAAATGTATATTTATTTTCTATATATTTATAATAAAAAGAATGATGCAATGTTGTTTATTGTTATGCCTTCTACTACCGGTATTCGAAATATAATAATGTATACAACGGTATTGCGGTATCTGGCAATATTTAAGCCTTCTAAGCCAACTGGCTGATTAGAAGTCTATAATAGTGTATACAATGGTATCTGGCAACTCTGTCTTCGGAATACATGGCGCTATCTGGCAACTCATTTACAGCCAACTGGCTGATTAGGCGTATATAATAATAATGTATGCAATAATACTGCTAAAAAGAGGTATCTGACAACCATTTACAGCCAACTGGCTGATTAGAAGTCTATAATAATGTATACAATGGTATCGCGGTATCTGGCAACTCAAGCCATTTACGCCAACTGGCTGATTAGGAGCCTATAAAACAACGCCAACTCGGCTGAAGTCTTAATGTGCACTTGGCTCCTGCCAGGTGAACACCTCTCCTCCTTTCTCTCCTCTCTCTCCTTTCTCTTGGGGGATAACGCCGCCTCCAAGTTTCATGACCCCCCTTGTTGCACCTGCAGCATCCCCCCCCCTTTGGGGGATTTTTTTATACCCCCTCCCCCCTTTGCAACAACCCCCACCCCCCTTTGCAACAACCCCCCCCCCCTTTGCAACATTACATAATAACCTGCAACATTCTTGCACTCTCCCCTTTTGCGGCTATACTACTGACACCCACTGGCATCCTCTGTCAAAATATTAGAATCTGTATGTATAGAACAAGAAGATAGTTTTAATTTGTGGGAATGTACTTATAAGCGGACCCTGTAATAAAAATGCCCTTCCAGTGTCGGGAGAACGGTATCTAACCTAGGTGCGAATTTCTCAATGGTCGCTGGATTGTTTCCTAATCGGCTTTTTCATTCGTTTTTCGGTTTATAAGTTCTGTATAGTAAACAATAATGTAATAACCAATGTAATAATAAATTTATAATTTCTGTAATAAATAATTATGCAATATTAAATGTAATAAATTTAATAATAAATGTAATAACTATGTAAAAAAAATATATTAGAATCTGTATGTTTAGAACAGGAAGATAGTTTTAAATTTGCGCGAATGTACTTAATGAAAATGCCCTTCAGGTGTCGGGAGAATGGAATCTAACCTAGGTGCGAATTTCTTAACGGTCGGTCCCTGGACTGTTTTTCCCTCTTGTTTTGGTTCATTAGTGTTTCTGTATCCACCCGAGGAGGATGCCAGTGGGCGTCGAAACTGTCGTGGAAATAAACTCTGTCTATTAGAGTGGGTTTTTATTTTCATATTTTGACCTTCACGTAGAAAAAAAGTGAAGTTTTTTTTGCATTTATTTCTAAACAGTTGTATATATTTCTATTCGTAGTATGTGAACTGTCATTATATTAATAATATTTGTCATATGGACTATAGTTTGCCAATAAGCCTTTTCATTTTCATATATTATATATATATATATGGGTATTTTCGATTACCAATCTTTGAGGAGCGTTCTCCAACAAATATTGGTAATCCGCGCCCGACGCTGATCGTGGCTCGATCGATCCAATTGAGGCCCCAGTCTTGGGCGACTCAAGTAGAGGGTGCTTTTTTGAGCTGTGAATTAGCCTAAGGTAGTCCGTTACATATAAATTAGACGGAATGATAAATTTAAGTAAAAATTTAGTGCACGGATTAATAGCAAATCGGGAATTACCAAATATATCGACCGGCTTCTGCCTAAGGAGTTAGCAAAATAAGCAAATAGCTTCGAATAAATAAGGCAACAACCACAGGTAATAACGAAAACCTATCGAGAATCCCACTACCAAATAGAAAAACCTAGTATTGGAACGCAATTAAGTTAACGCGATGCTAGTTTATAATACAATGTAGATCACTATAAACTATCAACGTGGGCTAACCTCTTTTAATTCCAATACCTAACAAAAATGAGCTAACGAAAGTTAAACGTTAAGTAATCAAATTCTGGATCACCTGAAGATCAGGCGCCCCAGCCTTCTTTAGTTAGCTTTATAAGGCTAACTAACGAAAATATCACGACCTAACCTAACCAATCGTCAAGGGTGTACACTGTACAGTTGACCTAACGATTGGTTAGGTTAGGTCGTGATATTTTCGTTAGTTAGCCTTATGAGGCTAACTAAAGAAGGGTGGGGGCCCTGATCTTCAGATGATCCCAAATTCTTAGTCAAGATAAATAATTAACAATTTAAAAAGATCGTGTGGTTCAAAATAATTAAATAATACGTCTAAATTAATATTAAATAAATGAAATCTTAAAGCAAAATTAAACTCAAATATGAACAATCACAATTCGGCACGTTTTCTCTGATTATTGTAGTTTTTAGAAAATGTGATATAGGTATAACTAATTTGATTTAAGTTATTCTGTTATTCATACAGGTTCTACAAATTGAAATGTATATCACTCTGTATTTCAGGGAGAATATTAATGTGTCTGTCAGCAATTAGATTTATAATTAGTGTGAATATTTTAACATCCATCAGATGCCTTGTTGTATGCAGAGGCGTACCAATACTTTTTGCCGCTCGGGGCGAAAATGCCAACGCCCCCCCCCCCCCCTGCAACAATTTTCAATTTTAAAACAATTCCTTTACAAAAATACACTTCTAAACAAAACTTTTATTGGAAGAAAAACTTAAATAAAGCAACTTCAACTTTAACAATACTACATAATGTACCGTACATAATACACTACATAATTTTAACAATAACTATATAATGTATAATGCCAAGTTAAATTTTCGGACTTTCATAACAGAAAATTCATGAATGATTTTTTCTATGTCCATTGTCTCTGCAACTTCGCGTTCAATTGAAATAATCGCCAAATTGCTCAGTCTAGATTGACTTATAATTGATCTGAGGTAAGTTTTTATAAGTTTCAGTTTCGAGAAACTTCGTTCGCAACTTGCCACGGACATGCATGTAGTTAGACAGATCCGGAGGGCAATTGTTATATGAGGCAAAGATTCCACTAGATCCCATTTAACGATCCACTGAAGTAGTTTTAACATATCCCAGTTCTTTGGATCATCGTCGACGCTTATGCTTTCGAAACTGAGCAAATGTCTGCGCAAACGCTTTATTTCTTCCAGTAGACTTCCTGGATTAATGTCATTGTAGATGGAAGAAAAATTATTGACCTTGGTATTAATTTCTTCATCTTTGGACTGATTCAAAGGTACGAAGGAGACAGAAATTCAAAGCGATCATTCATGTTTTTAAGACAAACTGTGCGTTTTTCAATTTCTGCTAATAAACGATCCATGATTTCAAAAAATTCTCTGCGTACATCCTCTTGCACGGTCACTCCAGCATCACGAGCTTGCTTTATTTCTTAGTTATTATTTTGATTTATATGGCCAGTAGGCTCAGTATATTACTATGATTAATACGGAATAAAATGTTTTTTATTTTAATAATATTAAGTTGTTTTGTTGCAATAAAATTGAAATTGATTTAATGATTTTGTATTATTAATAACACTACACACAGAGAATAGTATCCTGCTACCCAGGCATGGTGGGACAAGTTTATTCCAATTAATTATGAAATAATGTTGAACAATATTGTTAAGGTGTTTGCACTGTTTGCTAGTTGCGTATTGTGTTGTTATAAGCTGGTTGCTGGTTGGTGTGGTTTGGATTACAAAGCATAAACGTATTAAGGTGAAACTTTGAAAAAAAACTTTTGAACCGCGACAAAAATATTAATATAAAAAAAATATTGGAGATGGAATAAACTTAATGCTATGGAAATATAGCTGTGACTGTCCTCTACGCCATGGTATATGATAGCATTTATATTGACATTGTACATGTTACTTTACCCCTTGGAGCTGGAGCAATTTCTTGGAGAAACTCATTACTTCTGACACGTGGTACGCCAGAGATGGTCGATGCGAAACCCCTAAATATCCTTCAATTTGGCTAAAATTTCATATTCAGGGCTTTTTCACCCAACCTAACAATCCCACAAAGGGCCGTCCTAAAAATCAAAAAATGATTTTTATGTGGCACCCTAAATTGCACAGTCTGTGCATAATAAAAGATCTCAGGGGACTATTCTCAGTTCAATCCCATACACACACACACACACACACACACTCCCACACACACACACACACACACACACACGAGTGTATGAACCCAGAGTTGCTGCCCATAAATATTAGTGCAGGAAGTACGAAAAAGTGTCTTTAGCTTCGCTTGCAGAGAATTTGAAATTCCTTATAATCATACAGTATTTGCCTCAGCACAGTAACTTCGATATTATTTCCTTATATCTGAGTCGTCACTCAAGGAGTTCGTGATAGTTTGGCCAAAATAATTAAGTTCTTTTACCTGCTTTATTGGCTCGTCTCTCTATTTGAAAATAATTTCAGCTGTTTGGTTTGAGCTTTTGGGATAGAATTGCATAACCTTAGTTTTACACCATATCATTGGCATAGACCAAGTTATTTATCTTCATGTTATCCCACTCTTGCCTCAATAAGAAAAGCAATTAATTCATCAATATTATATATTAAACAGCAGAGGAGAGAGTAAGGAACCTTGCCTAAATCCGAATGAGGAACCAAAACATTCGAACAATAGATTGCCCCATCTAACAGTAAAAGTTTGGTGTGTGTGTGTGTGTGTGTGTGTCAAAATTTCAATAAATTTAAAACATATGGTGGAACATTCTTGTCCTTTAATTTTTTTAATATGCAGGGCGTTCTAAAATTACTAAGTAAACTTGGGTGTTCTAAAATTACCTAGTTCATTTTTATATGAACGCAATATCTTAAGTAAACTTATGCGATATTTAACAATTTTATTTCAAATACAGCAACAATAAGCAATAATAATTGTTTATTTTAGATGTTGAAAGTGTCTTCCTTCAACTCGAACATATGAATGATGTAAACCCACAAGGTAAAAAAAATTAATCCAAGGAATTTCGTGTATTCAACAGTGTACTGATGAATACACGAAAGACCTTGGGGTGATTTTTCCTCTTTCCTTGTAGGTTTGCATTATATACACACGAGGGTAATTCAATAAGTATCCACTCTTTTTATTTTCAGAATTTTATTTTCACATCTGATAGATTATAAACATATCACTTCTCAACAGTCTCCCTGTTTTTCAGTACACTTAGTTCAGCGATCTACGAGCTTCCTAATGCCATCACAAAAGAATGTTTTTGGCTGTGTGCGTAGCCAGTCATGCACCGCCTCCTCCAGGTCATCATCGCCTTGGAATCGCTGACCTCTCAAAGCGTCTTTTAGTGGTCCAAACAAGTAAAACTCCGAAGGTGCCAGATCTTGACTGTAGGCTGGATGGTCGAGAACTTCAAATTTAAGTTCTTGAAGGCATTTTCTAGTCTGTGCAGCGGTACTTCAATGGAATCATGCAATGGAAGCATCCAACATCTCCCGTTGCAAGAAAGTTCAAAGCGCAGCCGTCAGCAGGTAAAGTTATGCATGAGGCCCTATCCTTGAACATTATCTAGAACGTGGAACTACAGTAACAAGTGAATCGTATTCTGACATGCTTCGGAATTAGTTAAAGCAAGCAATTGGCACAAAACGGAGAGGGAGATTGTCGGATGGTGTTATTCTGTTACACAACAATGCGCGCCCTCATACCGCTGCACAGACTAGAAAATGCCTTCAAGAACTTAAATTTGAAGTTCTCGACCATCCAGCCTACAGTCCAGATCTGACACCTTCGGATTTTTACCTGTTTGGACCACTAAAAGACGCTTTGAGAGGTCAGCGATTCCAAGGTGATGATGACCTGGAGGAGGCGGTGCATGACTGGCTACGCACACAGCCAAAAACATTCTTTTGTGATGGCATTAGGAAGCTTGTAGATCGCTGGACTAAGTGTATTGGGAAACAGGGAGACTCTGTTGAGAAGTGGTGTTTATAATCTATCAGATGTGAAAATAAAATTGCGAAATAAAAAGTGGCGATACTTATTGAATTACCCTCGTGTGTATATATATATATATATATATATATATATATATATTATATATATATATAATTTTTTTTTTTTTTCGTTGCATACATTTACTTTGTTTCCTTTATGACGGTATATGTTTGTCAACTTTCATTTAGATTCTCACTGAAGGTAACATTAACATTTCATTTGGATGAAGTAACCTGATTAAACAATGAAATGAAGACTAAGCTACCATTTATTGTACTGTGAAAGGGAATTCTAGCTTATGAGATAAAACAGAAAAGGACTACTGAATAAGTTTTTCAATTAACACAAAACAGCAGTAATGTTTGAAAACATAAATTGAGATTTACCAGTCGAAGAGAGTTTCCTTCACAAATGCTACATTACAAAACTCAAAAGGGACACACTGAATTTTACAGTATATTACTTTAAAAAAGGCGATGCTAAACTAACACAGCTGGACTTCCTTTCATAGCCCTTGAATCCAAATGTTTTAAAATGAAGGTTTATGACGGTTATATTACTTTAAAAAAGGCGATGCTAAACTAACACAGCTGGACTTCCTTTCATAGCCCTTGAATCCAAATGTTTTAAAATGAAGGTTTATGACGGTAAGCCCAACACCTGCCTAATTGCAACGAACAAAAGCTCTATAATTCACTGTTTCTTTAATGTATAACTTCCTCGTTGAAGTTTCGTGTGTTAGCCTCTCTTCACACGAAAGTCAAGCTGGTGGCCCCGCCTCTAGGCCTGGCTTGGTGGAGTAGCGAGTTGTTCTCTTGCACTCTCCACCGCACATAGCCAGGTATACCCGGCTCATCTGGTACCGTCCTGAGCCAGGTATCTAGTCTTCTTTTGAAGACTTCAACTTTGACCCCTGTAACGTTTCTGAGTTCCTTTGGAAGCTGGTTAAAAAGTCTTGGCTTCGTGACAACCAGGTTATTTTCCTTCAGTGTTGAAGAGGTCCTTTGTCGGGCCTTTAATTTTATAATTTCTGCCCTTCCTATTTTCCAGCGTTGTTTGGATGGTAATTGGGTTTAGTTTGAGGTTTGGTACCAGTTTTTCGATCGTTTTCCATATGTAGATTATGGTGTACCTCTCTCTTCTTCTTTCCAGGGAGTACAGATTTAGTTTATGTAGTCTTTCCTAGAAGTTGAGTTCTTTGCAGCCATCATTCTTTGCTGTGAAATGTCTCTGCGTTTCTTCTAGTTTATTAATTTCTTCATTTTTATATGGACGTCAAAAGTGAGCAGTATTTAAGTTTTTGTATGATCAATGTTCTCAGCAAAGGAATCATTACTCTCTTGTCCCTCCTTTTGAACGTTCTTAGTACCTGTCCCGCGACTCTTTTTGCTTTGTTTATCGCTCTCTGATTTTGTGTCTTGAATTTGGCATCATCGGTCATTATTACGCCGAAGTCGACCGCTTTCGTGTTTCCCTGAATTTCCTGTCTATCTGGAACATAATATGCAGTCTGTTTAAGTTCCTCATTTCTATTATATTTCAAGCGCTGAAATTTCTCGGTGTTAAATGTCATATTGTTGTCTTCTGACCATCTGTATATTTTGTTCGTGTCCCTCTGCAAGGCCTCCACTTCATTTGCATCGCTGATTTTTCTGCTGATCTTTGTATCGTCCGCAAAGGATGTTACTATATTGTTTCTGTTTACTCCACTGTCTATGTCTGTTAGTATGATAATGAAGAGGAGTTCATATATACTAGTAGTTTGTTCGCAAAAGTGTAGAGTGCAAATCAAGTGCATGCAACATGATCAATAACTACAACATTGCATACGACATTGCACCATGCCGTTGCAACATTGCATGCAACAAAGGGGGTGGGGTTAAACCTTCCAAGGGGGAGAATGGGTTATGTATGAAGGGGGGGTGGGAGTTACACCCTCCAAGGGGGGTATGCAAGAAGGGGGCCGGGGCTAGACCCTCCAAGAGGGAGTAGGGGAACTGAACCTAACAAGGGTAATAAAACACAAGAAGAGAGAGAAGGAGAGAAGATGCTTTCGTTGTGACGTCTCCGAGCATTTTGTTTCCTTCCCTGAACTCCCTGGGCGTCTTTGGCTCATTTGGCTTTGATACCAGCGATGAAACAACCACAGCTAGTCGTATGGTGTAGGTGGCTCACAGGTAGTTTGCTTATGGGGTAAATAGTCAGGGACACAGCCAGTTGGCTTAGAATACAGCCATTTGCGTTAGTTTAGAGATGTATATACATATATATAGGGTTACTGGAGCGGCACCTTCTCTCACAACAAGTTCTTGAAGTAAAGTGTACCCTTCCTGAACTCCCTGGATGGCTTCAGAATCCTGCCACTTGGCACAGCCAGTCATATATGGTTTAAACACAATCATGGTATGCACACACACACACACACACACACACACACACACACACACACACACACATACATATATATATATATATATATACACACACACACAATTATTTCCTTGTATGTACATTTTTCAAGCAGTATAAAGTGGAATTACAATTACATTGCTCTGTTTAGTTAGCATATATCTGGATCACTCAAAAAATAGCAAACACACACACACACACACACACACACACACACACGCACACACACACACTGTATCGTTTAAGTGTACACCCCTCATTTCCATTAACAGAATAAGAGAGTTATTTGTTTACATGATGTAAAGGAGAAATAAAACAAACAACCACATTGTTCTGTCTATTTAATATATATCATTCATGAAATACATTCGGTAAGGACGAGTTAAAATATGTATATAAATTAGGTGCAACACAGGAATAATACATACAAGATTTACTTAACACATGTATTTATATCAAAGATAAAATAATACAGCCAAGAGTTGTATATACATTAGACGCAAAAACAGAAATAACACACACGAGTTATTTAACACACACACACACACACACACACACAATATATATATATGAAAATTATTTCACGAAAGTAAAACGTGAAAAATATTTATGATGAATAAAACCACGAAGGAAAGGAAACACAGAGTGGTGCTCAAGCGCTTTCGTCTAATGACATCCTCAGGAACACTGAAGTAAATAAAGAGTTCAAGACTATATATAGGTTACAAAAAATATATATATATATAATAAATATAGAAATAAAAATTGTGGGAGGAACATACAAATTTGTAAGGAAAACTAACAATTTTAGCACTTTGTCCGAATTCAACACAAGATCAAATGGATTGTTTCCAACCAATTTTATAGATAATGCTTGAATGATATATAGGTCACAAAAAAAAAATTGAAAAATAAAAATTGTAAGAGGAGCATACAAATTTATAAGGGAAAATTACCATAGTTTTAGCACTCTGCCCTTCTTGTCTAAATCCATTCTGAACGAATTCAAAACAACGGGATCGAGTTGAAAAAGACCTTTGCTCATGTTAAAGTTATTTGTAAGTTGGATAATAGCAGACTGAAGAATATTTCTATTAACAATGTTGCTAGAGTGAAACAAAACTGAAGCATTATTCCAATCAATACAATGGGATAACTCTGACAAATGGACAAAAAGGGCACTGGACGACTGTCCCGTTCTGACGGAATATTGATGCTGTTTTACACGCGTGTGCAAATCCTTTCCTGCCCGACCAATGTGAAAGGAATCACATTGTATACAACCAATTTTATAGATAATGCCTGAATTATTGGTAGGGCTATTTTTTACTATGATATTTTTCACAATATTGTTATATGAAAATACTACATTACTATCCAAAAGTTTAAGTACATTAGCAATGCCTAAAAAGCCCTGGAAAAATGGAAGTACTAAAATATTCTTTGACAAAGTGCGAGTGTTATTATTTACACGATAGAAGGTTCGTTTTGCCTTGTTAAGACAAGATTCCATAAACGTAGGTGGGTAGCACAGATCACTTCCAATACCGTTGATATTTTCCATTTCGGCATCGATGTATTCCGGACTGGCGATCCTAAGAGCGCGGAGAAACATTGAAGAAAATATTGCCTTCTTAATGGGGGTGTCATGTCCAGAGTAAAAGTGTACATAGGACAAATTGTTTTTTTTTTTCCGATAGATACTAAACTTAAAACCTGGGCTTTCCCTATGTACACGCACATCAGAAAACGGGATTGAGTTGTCTTGTTCCACTTCTAAAGTAAACTTAATGGAGGGTACTTGATCATTTAACTGAAGGAGGAAGTCATCCAGGTCACGATTCATGAGCCAGATACACAAAATATCGTCGACGTACCGGAAACATGGGATGCCAACCCCCAGGATTCTCGGAATGTAAGTAATTTCGAAAAACTCCATATAAATATTGGAGAGGATGGGCGACAAGGGGTTGCCCATGGCCATCCCAAAAACCTGTTGATAATACTCGCTAATGAAAGTGAATTTACAGTCTTTGATGCAAAGCTTAATAAGTTCCAAAACTATGTGTGCAGGTAGTGGCAGGTCGTACTTATGTAATTCTTGGGAGAGAAAGTCAAGCGTCTCGTCAATCGGCACTTTTGTAGATAATGAACAAACGTCAAACCTGATCAATCTATCGTTGGTTTCAGTGCGTACATTATTCAATTTTTCAGTAAGATCCATGGAATTTTTTACATGTGAATCAGAGATAGTTCCGAGAATGGGGGACAATACTTTGACAAGCCATTTGAAGAGTTTATAGGTAATAGAGACCATCGAGCTAATAATAGGGCGCATAGGGTTGCCAGGTTTGTGGGTTTTAATAAGAACGTAAAGGTAGGGAAGAGAAGGTGAAGTGGACATGAAAAGCGGAATTAAGTCCTTATGATCTTTGAGAATGCGTTTCAAGTCACTATTGAATGATTTGATGACGTCATCCTGCGGGTTCTTCCTAAGTTTTCTGTATGTGGCGGGGTCCTGGAGCAACTCGTTCAACTTTCTAATGTAGTCCACTTTGTCCATACTAAGTATGGTGTTAGCCTTGTCTGCCATGGGCAACCCCATGTCGCCCCTCTTCTCCAATATTTATATGGAGTTTTTCGAAATTACTTACATTCCGAGAATCCTGGGGGTTGGCATCCAATGGTTCCGGTACGTCGACGATATTTTGTGTATCTGGCTCATGAATCGTGACCTGGATGACTTCCTCCTTCAGTTAAATGATCAAGTACCCTCCATTAAGTTTACTTTAGAAGTGGAACAAGACAACTCAATCCCGTTTTTGGATGTACTTGTACAGTATATAGGGAAAGCCCAGGTTTTAAGTTTATTATCTATCGGAAAAAACAAACAATTTGTCCTACGTACACTTTCACTCTGGACATGACACCCCTATTAAGAAGGCCATATTTTCTGCAATGTTTCTCCGCGCTCTTAGGATCGCCAGTCCGGAATACATCGATGCCGAAATGGAAAATATCAAAGGTATTGGAAGTGATCTGTGCTACCCACCTGCGTTTATGGAATCTTGTCTTAACAAGGTAAAATAAACCTTCTATCATGTGAATAACACTCGCACTTTGTCAAAGAATATTTTAGTACTTCCATTTTTCCCGGGCTTTTTAGGCATTGCTAATACTTAAACTTTTGGATATTAATGTAGTATTTTCATATAACAATATTGTGAAAAATATCATAGTAAAAAATAGCCCTACCAATAATTCAGGCATTTTCTATAAAATTGGTTGTAAACAACGTGATTCCTTTTACATTGGTCAGACAGGAAAGGATTTGCACACGCGTGTAAAACAGCATCAATATTCCGTTAGAACGGGACAGTTGTCCAGTGCCCTTTTTGTCCATTTGTCAGAGTTATCCCATTGTATTGATTGGAATAATGGTTCAGTTTTGTTTTACTCTAGCAACATTGTTAATAGAAATATTCTTCAGTCTGCTATTATCCAACTTACAAATAACTTTAACATGAACAAAGTTCTTTTTCAACTCGATCCCATTGTTTTGAATTTGTTCAGAACAGATTTAGACAAGAAGGGCAGAGTGCTAAAACTGTGGTAATTTTCCCTTATAAATTTGTATGCTCCTCTTACAATTTTTATTTTTCAATTTATTTTTATTTTTTATTTTTTTGTGACCTATATATCATTCAGGCATTATATATAAAATTGGTTGTAAACAATCAATTTGATCTTGTGTTGAATTCGGGCAAAGTGCTAAAATTGTTAGTTTTCCTTACAAATTTGTATGCTCCTCCCACAATTTTTTCTATATTTATTATATATATATATATATATATATTTTTTTTGTAACCTGTATATAGTCTTGAACTCTTTATTTACTTCAGTGTTCCTGAGGATGTCATTAGACGAAAGCGCCTGAGCACCACTCTGTGTTTCCTTTCCATCGTGGTTTTTAATCATATATATATATATATATATATATATATATGCATCAAAACAAAAATAATACAACTAGTAGAGAAGGATTTTATATACAGCAGTTGTAAAATCAGAATATATAACATACTTAATATATATATATATATATATATACGTATTAAAAATGGAAAAAAATTGAATTACAAGCTTTAAGATCAGTTTCTACCACGCTTAAATAAAATAGTAAACTCACACGTACTCGAATCCACATTTACATCCTCATTGCCTTGTACTACACAATAAATGCGATTTAACTAATTCACCACTCAAAGTATGCGGAGCTCTATATTCAATATAAATGACTTTCAGCTCGTTTAACACTATTTTTGTACTCGCTTTAAAATTGGGAGCAAAATTGTCACGCTCTTTAAACATGGATAGAATACAATCAAAAGCACGCTCAAAGATGACATCGCTTGTTGCAACATCACCATTAAATTCAAGTTTATAAACAAACAGTCCTTTCCAAACGTCTATTCAATCTTTCCTCGCTGACATTTTCAACTGTAAAATCTTCTTCACATCTCATACCGGCAATTGAAGTATTCTAAATCGTGTCGAGAACTGCGTCTTACATGAAGATATAATTATTTAGGGTGAACAGTGAAGGTGAGGTCAGGCTTATACTACTCTAGTCCTTTGTACCAAAGTTTATGATATTTTGAGAAGTCTGTACCTTCTAAATACATCTCCAGTTGCAATCCATTCCCGCCTTGTGTGTCCCGACACTTGGGAAAATCATCGAGCAGAGCATTGTACTTGTATTCAAGTACCTTGTCAAAATAACGCATATCAGCAGTACATGCGTCTAATATAGGTTTTAGTTTACGGAAACCGACGACTTCAAACAATCTGTCGAGAATGGAATGGTTTCGCGTAGGGATAAGGGAGTTACTGTCGCTAGTATTCTTCCACATCAAGCCGTATATCTACGTATGGTTGGTTTGTGTCACGTATTATGTACAGCGTACAAAAAATGGCATATGAGGGGACATGGCTAATATGTTCTCTTTTTGTGCCTACACCTACAAGTATTTTATATCCGTCCTCACCCAACATCTCAACCGCCACGAAGATTCTGTTCATCTCTTCTACTCTTAAATAAATAACATTGCCTTTACCAGAGATTTGTTGTCTACATTTCATTTCGTGTACATAATTAATAGCACCAGTATTACGCCTGAATACATGCACAGACTTCAACACAGACACGTCGTATACTGCATTGAGGATGCTGTTTAATGGAAGCTCCATCTTTTATTACCTTTCTAACGAGCCTACGAGGAGAGAACGTTCAGTCGAGTCAAGCTCTGAGACGGCTGTGAGCCGGACGGTGCGCTGCTTGACTCAGCGTTCCGTGCGGGCGGAACATGTATTGCGTCTGTTACTACGCGACGTCGAATTCCTATACGGAGTTGTTGAAACATGAAAATATCGACACGTCTAAATCGTATAAATAAATGTCTAAACCCGTGACCCATTATACTGGGTAAATGATTAGAGAAATTTTCCATCTGGAATACAGTGCCCGCGAAAAGTATCCGATCACTCAAGAAAATACAATATTTTCCCTTGATATTCAGAGACACATAATTCACTTTCTATTTGTTCTAGCGACATCTGGTAACTTTGAGGTTGCTCGCTGATATGAGAGCTATCCAACGCATTCTCAAATTAGTGCTCTGGTAGCCTTCGTTGCGGGTGGCTGTGTCTCAAAGTTGTCAGATTTCACTGTTTGTATAAATTTATTGATATTTGTTATTTTTACAGAAAGTGGTGTAAATAAAATTTATATAGAATGTGTGCTAAAAAACAACTTAAGAGTGATTGTCGAGGTGCTATTGTTGCTTTGCATACATGTGGGAAATCACAGAGACAGATAGCTAAGGAATTAAACATATCCCAAAGTACCGTTAATTTATGGGTTTCACGGGCTAAGAACAATGCCGGCCTAACCACGCCAGTCTCTAAAAAACGATCTGGCAGACCGAGAAAAACAAATTCACGAACAGACAAACTTATGAAACGTTTAGTATTGAAAAACCCAACAATAACTGCGAAAGAAATAAAATTTAATATGAATAATTGTTATCTGGTGTTTCTGAACGAACTATCCAGGAGCGGCTCCAAAAAGAACTCGGATTACCATCTCGCCATGCTGCTAAGAAACCGTTCATTAATGAAAAAATGCGTAAAAACGTGTCGCATTTTGTAAAAAATATATTCATTTGACTGTTGATGACTGGAAGGTTTTATTTAGTGATGAGTCGACATTTTTGACATTCAGAAGTTGTCCAAAAAAGGTTCGCCGGCCCATTGGCTCAAATAGGATGGACCCTAAAACACCCTAAAGACAATGAAACACCTTCCAAGTGTGATGGTTTGGGGTTGTTTCGGTTACTATGGGCGTGGAAACCTATATTTTCTTCCGAAGAACACAACTATGAATGGTGCACGGTATTTAGCAATGCTACAGGATAAACTTCCAATGGCAATGGCAATCCAAAGGACAAAAACATACATGCATGATGGTGCACCATGTCACAGGGCCAAAATAGTGACAAAATGGATTACTGACAATAAATTTGATATTTTGGATTGGCCTGGTAATAGTCCAGATCTCAATCCGATAGAAAATATGTGGCTAATAATAAAAAAAAGGTTGAATGCCACGACACTGGCTCAGTCGAAAAATTACAAGAAGCCATCAAAAAGGTATGGTGCAAGGAAATATCAGTGGAAGTTTGTCAAAACTTGATTAAATCCATGCCAAAACGTCTAGAACAAGTCATCCAAACCAAAGGACAGATGACAAAATACTAATATAAGGTTAGTATACATTTAAACATTGTTTTTTATGTAAAAAATACAAATTTCCAGGGTGATCGGATACTTTTCGCGGGCACTGTACATGAAGCAACACAGGTTTCAAAGTTTTATCATACCCGTTGCCTGGGATACGTACAAACGGCTTTTTATCCTGTTCAGTGATAACAGTGTAAGAGTGTGATTGATAGGGTAGGGTAGGGTCATTGTGAAAGTTGAATGTGAGCGATAGGTGGAGTGTGAGACTAGAGCTTGGTGTGAATTATTTGAAAGTGAGCGAGGTGAAAGATAGTAATGGAAGTTTGGGGATGATTCGTGCTTGTGATCTGAACAACAAAGTTTGGAAGCGGAAAATTCAAGTTATAGAAATTTCAAGAAAGTTGGATATTTAAAAGTTTGAGTTGTCGGCATTAAATCTGTGGTCACTTCAGGTAATTTTCTTATGTATTTTCATGTTAACGTATATTTTTTTGTTATTAATGTGTGAATAACTTAATTATTTACTGTTAAATTATGTAGATTATGTTGAATTGTGATTAATATTTAGTTTGTTTTTCTTTTAATATAAGACATAATTTGAAAAATAATTTAAATTATGATTATTGTACAGGGTACAGTGGTGTCTAAACATTGCCTATAGTGCAAGTATTGAAACCTGTATACGAGGTAAGGTTTAGTTGGAATTATTTATAAAAGAACTTGAAATATCGAATTGTACATGTATTTTTGGAATTTGTCTAGCATTGTTCCGATAGGCTTCAAATCTGGAATGTGGAACTGCGCTTCGGTTCGGCTGGGAAACTGAATTCATGGTAATTGGAACGGCCGTGTACAGGAGCTGAACGTGACGGTCAGAACATTTTGTGGCCCCAGTTCCGAAGTTAAGCGTCATCAATTGGGAAGTCAAGGCAGGATTGGAAACAAAGCCTATCCTTACCTGTCCGTCTAAATTACTTGCAACAGCGGAAGTCAAGATTAACAGTTTTGGGACACCACTGCGACTGAGACAAGTGAAGTGATATTTTACTTTAAGTCGGAGCAGGACCTACGCCTTGTACGTATCTTAAGTCCATGGGTCTCTGTGTTAATTTAAGTTTAGATTATAGGTTTTTGTAAATATATTTGACTTATTTGAATGTTTTCTTTTAATGGACCTTTAATGGGCCAACTGGATAAATTGTTCTATGAACACCACATTGCTTTTTGAACACATAATAACAAAAGGAAAAGGAGGTCCGGTAACAACACGGTTCACCATATTTCTTTCACGAGTATATACACACAAAATGTTAAATGAAATGCCTATTGGCACTGAGGGGCTCTATTTGAGAAAAATACATGCTCACGTTTTGGGTGACAAACAGTATTCATCACTACATTCTATTAAAAACTCGCACAGCCCTTTAGCTATAATTTCACTACCCACCTCGTCGTGGTATACGTGGATATAGTGAAAGAAATATTTTAAGCTATCGATGATCACAAGATTTGCGTTTAACATTACATGTGTGTATTCTGTGAAGTTTAATATAACGTAATAGGTTTTGTCGTGCCCCTCGTCAGAGTTTCATGATCCACAATCTCTGTGTTTCTTCAGCAAACGTTGTCTCTTTCACACTACATTGTACATACTCTTTAACACAGCGCAAACTCACAACATACTCCATTACTTTTTTTTGCATTAGGAAGCTTGTAATGCTCTCATCAGAAAATCCATAAAGTATTTCAGCATCCTTCTCGCACAGCTTCACGCGATTTAGGCTGGTCTTAAATCTCTCAAAAGACGTTTGACTAGATCATCTTTGAGTGTTCACCACATCTGTAGACTTTGGTGCGTAACACTTCAGGAATGTAAAACATGCAATATCAGCGGCCGCCATCGTTATTTTTTCGTCTGCACGAGAATTCTTCAACAGGTAAAAAATACGTCTGATTACCAAGGCTTCCTATGGTGAACTGAACATGCTGGGTGGAGATATATCCCTCCAACTGGTTTAGTAGCCAGAGTCGCGTGAGACTCTCTTTATTGGTGCGCACCATACAGTCGGCGGTGCTTAGATTTTTTCTTGTATAGACACACACACACACACACACACACACACACACACACACACAAAAGAGAAAATGAAACGCTAACTTAAACATAATTTATTTAAAGCACGTAATAAACAGAAAAATAAATATACTAAAATATCGTCAATAAGTAAATGCCTCACGGTATCCAAAGGGAACAGTGTTGTAGGTTCCTGGTACCTGGTAGCGTTTCCTATATGTGTTACGACACATCTTCGTACCCATAAGCTTCTTCACGCCTCCCAACTTCTGTGTCCGTAAGTTATGAGTCCCCACAACCAAGTGCGGTGGCTGATCACCCTCATTTTCACTATCTTCCAAGCTCACTAGTTCTTTGAGCAGCTAAAGTTAATGATCTGCCTGTTTGCGTGGTTCAGAGTGACACCTTTAGCCTTGACGATGTATTTGTACTCATCACCTGTCCTCACACGTACTCCGTAAGTTTTTGACCTCGTAGAAACGAAATAATCAGTGTAGGGCCTGTAGGCGGTATCACCATACTCATCCTTGCTTTCGTCAGTCAGCTCGCCAAGGAATTCACCAATAGGAGGCATATATTCACCTTTCCTCTCCCTATATATCACGCTATCTGTATCTGCGCACAGAACCCTACATCCAAGAGAATGCAACAGACGCCAAAGTTTGATGCGTGCATAAGCTGTTGTGAAACTTGCTACAGGGATGATTGTGACACGTGACGTATCCGTAGACATCTCTGTTATGTTGTATCTTATTATGTAGGTGTTGCCCACATCCACGATCTCCATGACTTCTTTATCGATTAAATTTGCATAATCCCAAACCTCACTATAACTTTGAGCTAGATGGACGTTACCCCTGTCTGTATTCTGTGAAAATTTCCCCAAAGACTATTTAGACAATTTTGTACTAAAGCGCTTACCAGGGTTTCGAGCAATCAGACCCCGATCTAGCTGAATACCTTCACGGTCACGGTATCGCTGAATATAGGCAATTTATTCGTCTTCAGACTCAACGCCTCGCGGGTAACCTGATGCCTCAACTTTATCCTTCAAAAAAGTATTTATATAAGGGGTGAAGAGGTTGGGAGTTTCTGAAACTTCCACACCTCATCAATCTTCAGTATTCTGTAGCCGTGATGAGAAGCTAAGGCTAGCTCAGGACTTGTATAAACACTTCTGATCTTCTTCTGGTTGGGTGTGTGGTTACAATGTCCATTGGTCTCCTCTGCACATTTCACACACAGACGGAATATGAGCTTGTGTTCTACGGGGCTCCAATAAACCTTAGCCCCCCCCGCCATGGCCTAAACCATTAGAGGTACAGTAAAACTAAACATACCTTACAAAAGAGAATTTAATCCTGCATTTAATGAGAAACAATTAAAACTTGCTGTTCCCACCATTGGCTTCCAAGACAGCCTGAATTCGCTTTGGGTAGCTTGCCAAAAGTGACGTGAATAGATCTTGATCGTTACGCAAATTTGCTAAAACAGTTTCAATGTGTTACGTCATTGTATCCTTCGAAAATCGATTTGCTGCAGGTTCTTGAAACAAGACATTCAACCTTGTCCTTTATAACTGATCCAATGTGTTCACAGATGTTCAGGTCAGGAGAATTTCCTGGCCATTCTTCATTTCCAAAGAAATCGATCTCATGGTTCCGCAACAACTGTTGAGTGGCTAATGCCTTAAAGCAGGGGGCCTTATCGTGCAGAAGTGTGACCTAATCGACATCCATAACATTGTTTGGGTTTCTTAGAAAAGGAATGACATGCTGGGATAGAATATTATCACGAAAATACTCTCCATCCCAACTCTGACCATTTGGCTTCAGCACTCACATGAGCTTCTTTGCAGTGAACAAAACAAACACACCAACACAGTCTGGACTTTTTAATAATTCGCGATAATGTTCATTGTCATCGATTTCATCTGGTGTTGTGACCCACACTCGATCATTTTGGTATTTAGGCCGACGTGTTACGTAAACAAAAAATTCATCGGAGACAGCTAAATGCATGAAATCATCCACATCCCAATCTTCAAGATAATGGGCAAACCACATTCTGTCATCGATGTTAAGTTGACTTTTTCTTGGCTTTGGAAGTTCATGCCAAGGCTTTAAACCTTGCCTATGACGGTACAGTCGAATGATCTCACCACTAACGATCTTTCCTCTCAACACTTCGATTTCTCTAGAAAGTTTAGCACAGCTGTTTTTCCGCTTTCAATGATGTCCTTTGTTTCCTGAGAGAGTGGCAAATTTGGGCGCCCAGATTTGGTTGTATCCATTTCACATTCATCCAAAGTTTTATTCCAATTTCTTTTGACGAAGTCCTCACTTCGCAACTTTTTGGCAGCCCATGAACGTATTATAAAGGTGGCTCCAGCATCATGAGCTTCCCGAAATGTTATTACTCGTATGCGATCTATTACACGTTGCTTCTCCGAATCACCAATTAATTGAGAAGCCATTATATTATCACTTTATCAGCTAGAGTAATTTTAATACCTGCAATAAATAAAGAATTTTATATATTTTTATAATTACTAAAAACTATTTCGATATAAGTAAACATGTAAGCTGCAAATGGGGGGGGCTAAGGTTTTTTGGAACCCCTTATAACGACGGGCAGGATCGGTATCCATAAATTGGTAGGAGGGAGTATATCAACAAAGAAGAGCCCAAAATAGTTATCATTCAAACCAGCTGAGAAGTCCTCGATGGTAGGTAGCGCAGGACCTAAACACTTTCAGGGCGATTCTAAGAACGAATATATTCCCAAATAAGTCTCTAACGGTGTATATCCCAGAATAACAAAGAGGTTAAAGAAATACGATGAATTAATAAAAATCTATCATCCACTGCCACGAACTCTCCAGCACCTGTTTGTTAAAAATATTGACCCCCCCAACTTTTTAAAATGCATCTGCGAAATCTGTCTAAACGTTATAAAATGCAATGTACCAATTAAGCCCTCTCAGAAGTCTCGCTTATGTCGTTACAAGAACATAATACACAGACTCGCTCGTAAAAGACAAACTGTGGGAAAGAAAAAGCGAATTACTGAACAAAGAGGGGGGTCCATTGTTCCGCATCTTATTTTCAGTTTTGGGGCCTTTATTGTCTAGTTTAATATAATGAAGAAAGTAGTTGTGATTCCACACGAGGTGTATGCTTCACTACAAAACACAAAGAGTCAAGGTTCGGTTCTAGAACCAAGCAAAAACAGGCTTAAAAGAATTGAAAGCGAATTGATGAACGCACTAAAGAGTGAAAGGCCTTCTGACGAGAAAAGAATCTTATACCAAGAAGCTCTTCAGAAATTTCTTAATGAGTACGAAAATTATAAGACGTTGGTGGAGTTCCCCATAGTTGTCAAACATGGGAGCGAAACTGATCATGGTGAACCTATAGACGAACAAGCAAAGAACAACGGGGCAAGTATTAAAAAATAGGCTCCCTCATACATTGAGGAATAAAGGCTTAAGTCTTTATAATCTACTGAGTGAGGATACCATTATACAATGGTCCGATACAGGCGAGGTTGTTGTTGAAGGGTCAAAGATACAGGGTTCGAATATTATCGATATCGTATAGGATTTCATGAGAAAGTGGGATAGGCCATCACCAGCAGGCTGGGAACATATTAAAGCGAGATTAAAGCAAATAAACATTCCAAAAACGCTGATAGACAACCAGAACAAATTAAATGAATTGGGGCAAGCAATGCATGTACCACAGCAGAGCACGCCTTCGGCTACGGTGGTAACGTCTCTGAAGAGGATGAAGAAGAGGCCAATCAGCAACACACAACCCTACCTGCGCGCCTCTAAAATACACAAATGGCTAACATAATAAGAACACTATTACGATATTTCTAATCCAGCTTCTTACGAGGGAGTTAATAGACTGTACAGAAGGACCTCTACTGAGGGCTTAGAGAAAAAAGATGTCGAAAGGTTTTTGCGCGGGCAGGACGCTTATACATTTCATAAACAGGTGAGAAGTAGGTTTAAAACTGCCAAGACCGTAGCTGCATCGATTGATTCTACTTGTTAGGCTGATTTAACTGACATGCAACGGTATTCGGTGTATAATGACGGCTATCGATACATACTATTTATAACACTGGGCAACACGTATTTTATTGAATGATATCTGACACTTGATTCTAGGTAATTTGGGTGCGCTGAATACGAATTTCAACTCGGTTTGGCTCTATCAGGTCCTGATTCTTGTCGACAGCCTATGTGCCATTTTCCAGATTTTTCAAATTAGGACTAAAAAATTAAGTCATGTGTTAAATTTTTTTTTCAAGTTTCGTGAATACAAGCAGTTCAAACTACAGTAAAATTACATTATAACGATAGAAATGACTTAAAATAAAAAAACAAACAGATATGAAGCTTTCACTGTGGCAAAAATTTTCTTTTGTAAGACTTTCTAGCGTATTTGCTTGTTGATGGCAGGTCTCTTTTCAAGCACCAGCAGTAATCAGCCATCATGTGGGAATCCCAGCGGCCTTGGTACCGTTCCTCCATAATTTTGATATCTTGGTGGAATCTCTCCCCTTGTTCGTCACTTACATCACCTAAATTACTTGGAAATTGGTCAAGATGGCTATTCAAAAAACATTTTTATGCTCATATTACAACCTAACTCTTTGTAGTCCCTTAAAAGTTTTTTTACGATTTCTTCGTAGTTATTTACCCTATAATTGCCTAAAAAGTTTTCTATCAAGTCCACGAATGAGAACCAGCCATTTTTTTCGCGTTCATTCATGACATTAGGAAAATTGCTGACTTTAATCATTGTTCTTATTTGTGGACCGTCGAAAATTCCCGCCTTGATTTTTTCATAACTTAAACTTGGAAATTTTGAAGTTATGTATTTGAAACACTCGCCGTTCGTATCTAAAGCTTTTACATATTGTTTAATGAGGCCTAGTTTTATATGCAGAGGAGGAAATATGATTTTATCTCTGCTCACTAAAGGTGGATTAATTACGTTTTTTCCTCCGACAGTAAGTGATGTTCGTGCTGGCCAGATTTGTTTGAAATAATGTTCTTCCTTGGCTCTGCTGTCCCATAAGCAAAGGAAGCAGGGATATTTAATATACCCTCCTTGTTGTCCTAGAAAAAATTAACCATTTTAAGTCAACACATATGATCCACTCGTGCTCCCTAATTTGATAAGATTTAAAACCTTTCTATATGTTCATACTTTTCTTTTAATTTTGTTGAGTGCCCAATCGGTATCGAGCCGTATAGATTGCCATTATGCAACAACACACACTTAAGACTTCTTTTCGAACTGTCTAAAAACAAGCGCCAATCATTTGCATCGTAAGACTCAACCCCCATTCTTTAACAAACCAACTATGTCGCAGCAATATACTAAACTATCCTCTGTTCTAAAATATTTAACAAGTTCTTCTCTTTTTCTGTAAAATGAAATGTATGTGTTTGAAGTAAGCAAGTTTTTCTCTTTAAGTCTTGAAGCTAAAATTTCCGCAGCCTTTTTTGGCAAATTTAGATCCCTTACAAGATCATTCAACTCGGCCTGGTTAAACTTTTGCGGATCGTTTTGACTTTCAAATACGCTGGGGTCAAAATCGGTGTCTGACTCCTCAAAGTGCATAACAATATTTTCAGGAACATCTTCAACTAATTCTTGAGTTGGCAGACCCTTAAATTTTGGAATGGGGATCTCATTTGAATGTAGCAAGGTCGTATCACGGTGTCGAAATTTGGGTACTCGATACAATGTTTATTTTTCTTAGTGAAGCCCGAAGTCTTGACAAAGCAAAGGTAGCAATCGGTCTCGTGGTTAGTAGGCTCTCGCCACACCTGATATGGAAAAAAAAATTGTAAAGCGTTAACAAAAGCGACGAGAGACTTGTTTTATGAATTTTATCAAAAGTTATCACCCAAACATTTAACATTTCTGTGTGTTTCAACCTTATGCAATATTTGAGATTCTTATAAACATTTTCTGTAAATTTTTGTTTATGTACCTAAGTTACAATTACATTTAGGTAAGTTACAGTATACTAGTGATTAAATTACGTAGTTTATGAAATCATAAACTTACCATCGGAACTCCAAAAGGTATTTTTGAATCCGAACCCTTCGTCCAATGTCGCAGTCTTTCAATGCATATAGTGCAGGCTTTATGTGGAGCCCACGATTTATCTTGGTCCCCCAGTTTTATGCCAAAATAAGCTAAGTAAGCTCTTTTTACGAAGTCAGTTATATTTGCTCGTTGATGTGGAAGTGTAAAATTTCCACATATATAACAGAAGGAATCAGGGTTGTTTTTGCATTTGAACTTTCTAGTGCTTGATGACATATTGCTTGATTGTTCTGCCAATTTGTAAAGGTATTTAAAGCCCTTAATTCATATAAATTTAAGAAAATTTGAAATATAAACACAAAAATTAGTTTAAATAGGTACTTATTATGAAATAGGTACTTACAATCTATGAAATTAAACTAGAAGAAACACGGATGAGTAGGTACAATATAAATTACGTCTAATTAAATCAACTATATTAAATCACGATGACAAAATTACTCACTAAATCATGCCAATTCAAAATTATGTTAATGCCCAAACTTAATTAACTAACTCAACTGACTGACTGACTGATTGAATTGACTGATTAACTCTGGAAACGAGTCGCTTTTATATTTTAGTTGTCCCTCTATATACTCTACAGAGAACAGGAACGCTCGAGAAAATTTTAGAATTCTATGATATTTTTAGCTTAATTTACTAATATTAAAATGGGTTAAAAATGACAAAATTAAAAATATTTTTAGGGTGTTACATATAAAAATATACATAATACAACAATACCATAACAATAGGTACAAATACCTAGATAAAAACCTAGTTGCATAATGTGTAACTGCAAAAAGACTTAGCGAGTATTGAGAAAAAAACCTTTTTATGAATACGACGAAAGAGGAGGGGTGTTGAGCAAAATCAGGACCTGATAGAGCAAAACCGAGTAAACATTCGTGCTCAGCGCACCCAAATTACCTAGAAGTAACTGTCAAATCTAATTCAATAGACAAAAATTTGAAATTTGTTCCCCAGTGTAATAGATGTATTCTGTAGATACTTGTGGCTAATACCTCTAAAAATAAATCGCCTGAAATAGTGGCTAACGCTACAAAAGCAGTGATGTTAAGGGAAAACAGGATCCCCGGTTATTTCTCTGCAGACATGGAGGAAACAATTTATAAGCCGAGCTTTTCAGAACATATTGGCAGAATTTAATATTAGTTATTACACTGGCACTGCTCTACATAAGGCATCTTTAGCCGAAAGAGTTCACCGTACCATAAAGGAACGCATGCATCGGTATTTCACACATAAAAACACATACAGATATATAGGCATTCTGGAACCGTTGGCATCATCCTACAACCGTTCACACCACCGTATGATTGGTACATCACCTAACGAGATTTTAAAAAGAGGTACGCATACAGAGTCTGAGGCGAGAAAAGATAGCCGCAGAGCATCACCACGCGCTGCGCGTTTCAAAATCAATGATTATGTGAGACTGTCGCTTTTGGAGAATAAATTCACGACAGGATTTGAGCAAGGGTGGACTCGTGAGATTTTTAAAGTTAGAACTTTGAGGCCTAAAGACGAAATGATGATGTATTACGTTGAAGATTTGAATGGGGAAGAAATTGGAGCTGGCTTTTATGGCTAGGAGTTGGAGAAAGTGACATTTAATTTAGGAAAAAGAGTGTTTAAAATTGAAAATATTTTAGGAAGCAAAGGTTCAGGAAAGAAAAATGTACCTAGTAAAATGGCTAGGGTACCCAGAAAGTTTCAACACCTATATAAAAGTTGATACAATAATGAAACTTAAATAGTAAACAACATATCGCCTAACCACTTCTATGTCACACTCCCGTCATCTGCCTCTGTCTGTACACCCTAACAATACCCTGTCCAACTTTATAACAGAACTGCATAGGCCCATCGATTTGGAGCGTGAATCATACGACGTTGGGGTATTCGAATTTCAAATGACCACCAAGTTTTTAAGTACTGATAAGAAAGAAACCGTTTTTATGATTCTTAGAAACGCGATGAATGTGAAAAGTACTCGGGACGGTACTATGCGTTCAGCCTGGAGGGGGAAGTGCAGTACTACAGTATAGAATTAACACTAGGGCCGGGACATTATGACACATCCGAGGATATTGCGAGAGACTTAAATGGGAGTTTGAAAAGTTCAAACTTACGTCTGATTTAGTTTACGAAATCGTAAACAAAGATATGTCGGTACATACTTTGTTGCTAAAATCGAAGGCTAGTAGAAATATTAAAGACAACGAAGTGCTCAAAATTATACTTGATGGCAGATATGGCTTAGCCTTCCAAAGAGATACGTCTCACGAGTCACAATATGATTTTATCAGTTTATTGTACCAGCTAAAATTCGAGAAATTGAACGATGGAGAACCCTCCCTTGGACATGTGTTATATTTACAGCAACATCGTGCAGCATCAGTTTGTTTGGGATACCCAGGCACGCCTGTTACGTATCGCTCACATTCCCCATCATAGAGGGAAGAGTTTGAGCATTACATATGATAAGCTTCATTATGTCAAAGTCGCATCTAACCTACTAACATATATCTCAATATACATAAGGACGATTGGGGGGAAAATTTTTCCATTCGTTGACGGGGTCTTTACATTGAAGCTTCACTTCCACCGTACTGCGACAGAATGACACAAAGACCATTCACCGTCGCGGAAGCGAGATTGGATCCATTTTTTAATTATACTGCGTACGGCTCTTCCCTTACTGAAGAGTGGTGCCAGATATCTTGGTAGGAAAGCCTTACAATCAGGACTTAACACAGTAGAAGACATAATGGCAGGCATTAAGCCTAAAGAAACGCTCAAAAAACATTTAAGGGGTACACAGGATAAAATTGTCAAAGATGTGAAAAGAAAAATGCGTGGTGGCAGAAATAAAAATCCCAAGAAAAAGCGTAATGTACGGAGGAAGAAGGAGGGGGTACCAACTCTAGGTGTTAAACTTAAAAGAACTTACAAAAAAAAAAGTTCTAAACGCATGAAACCAATGGTTGACCAATTTTTTAGCTGATATAAACTAAGGCTGCTGCACTCAGGACTCATAGACGGATTACTACTTGACGAGAGAGGTAACACTATTTCTACCGCGTCATGGCACGTTTCAACCATCCGAGTAGTTCACAATGTTGTAAATCTGAGCTAGCCCTCTTTGATATCCCTCCTCCACAGACGTCTATTGGGGATACGGACTTTATTACAGTTAATCCGTTAAACACTATTAGCTCTCAGAGTGCTCCTATAGAATTCGTAGTCCCAAGCGCAGGTCATTACTTTTTTGACCCAAGCAATATGAACATGTAGGTTAAACTGCGAATAGCGCATTCATATGGGTAGGATTGCGAAAACAACTACGCCGTATATCCGGAAACGAACTTCCTACACACCATATTCAGTCAGTGTGATGTATATTTAAATCAGACAAACATCTCGTCAGGGTTTGGATATTACCACCTACGCTCTTATCTGGAAAATGTATTAAACTTTTCCAAAGACGCGAAGGACACCTTCTTAACTGCCGAAGGTTATTATCAGCCTAAAGATGAAAGTCATATAAAGAGTAAATTTAAAAAAATCTAAAAAGAAAATTTACGACTGCTATTGACGGCTGCACACAGATTTCTCGTTCCAGGAGAAGCTGCTTGTGAATTGGGTCGATATGAAATTAAAACTCACCCGTACGAGCCCCGAGATTTGTTTAAATCTGGATGCTGCCCAAGAAGAGAGTACGAAGCCTGTGGTGATTCATATTATGGAAACATATCTCCGTGTACGGCGTGTGAAATTAAGCTCTGCTAAACAGATTGAGAAAAATTTAATGCATGCCATAGTTAAATACCCGATTAATAGATTCCAAATGGTCTTTACAGTCCCTTCAGGTTTAACATCCAAGCAAATAGTAAATGTTGCTCTCGGGATTCTGTCTAAAAGAATATTAATTGGAATGCAGGAACACGCTTCTGTGAATGGAAAATATAAAAAATCTGCATTTAAATTAAAAAATTTTGGCCTTGAAAATATAACGCTCTATGTCAACGGTTTGGCCTTAGGGGGGGGGTCACTGGAAACGAACTATTCTACAGATAAGTTATAACAACCTAGCGCATAGCGTCGGTGGATGTGACGGGTTAGGTACAGGGGTAACGCAGAATGAGTTCGTCGAGGCGGTCAACTGTATGCTTTTGATCTCTCTCCCGACTTCAGTGGGAGTACAAACACACACTTAAGCCCACAGCAGAGCTGAAACACATCACTTAGACTTGAAATTCGACAAGCCGCTAGTCGACCCTATTATCATAGTAGTTTATCTTAAGTCTTAGGCCCTAATCGAAGTTGATCGTTTTAGGGGCGTCATGGCGGACTTTTAAAAATGGACACAGTTACACTCCAGACGGTGACGAAGAATGATCATTTCACGCTTGGCAAATTTATGGGAGTGTTTACGAAGAAAGAAACGGTAGAACTTCCAATCACGAGAGACTGCGGCGCATTTATCGTGAACACAGACGTGAGCAGTGGAGAAGGGCGCCATTGGATAGCCGTTTATTTTAAAAGTAGGGAAGGACTGTATTACTTTAATTCACTGGGTGAACCCCCGTGGAATGGTGCCATTATTATAAAATTTCTCGAACAACTGCAAATTCCAAAAATAGTTTGGAATCCATATTGTTTCCGGAGTCTGTACAGCAACGTATGTGGACAGTACTGCTTGTGTTTTCTCATGCATATGGCTCGCGAGGGCGAATTTACCGATTACCTAAAATTATTCGACTCGTGTAACCCTGAGACTAATGATAAATTTGTGTGCAGACAGATAAAAAGTGGATTCCCGTTTATAGTCACTGGATGTGTTATGTGAAATTCAAAATTTTATTTTATATATACAACGCATCTATTTTTCCCAAGCTAAAATTGGAATGTAACTAGATTATAACGATAAATATCCTCAGGACAGCTAATTAATTATTTTAAATTGTTCAAAAAAGAATATGCAGCGAGCGTAGTATAGCTTTTAGTATCATATTGTGTAAATTAAAAAATTAATTTTACTAACTCATAATAATTTGCGTAACGATTAAGAGCGAATATTTTAATTATGTTCTGTCACTAATTTGAAATGTAATAGCTGTTAAATTTGTAATTAATTAAAATTGGTTACATATATATACATATATATATATATATATATATATATATATATATATATATATATACACACACACACACACACACACACATATATATATATATATATATATATATATATATATATATATATGTGTGTGGGTTATTACAAAAGAAATAGACAGTTTCAAATATTTATTAAACCAAAACTATTTATGATATTGACATTTACTATGCACAGTTTTATAGAGAAAGTCTTGGAATATTTTACAGCAACTTACAGATGTTCGATGTGTGCACCCCTAGTCACACGGCATATATCAGCGCGGTAGTCGATTTCTTGCCAAACACGCGTTAACATATCTTCATCAACACTATGATATTGACATTTACGATGTACAGTTTTGTAGAGAAACTCTTGAAGTTTTAGCCACGTCGTACGTAAGCAACGTCGTACGCTTGGCAGTGTGCCAATAAGGCTGTCGGCAACAGCGTGTGTACAGTGTTCCACTATCAGTGACCAGTCAGCGAGCAGTGAGGTACGATGCCTGCTAATGCTGTGGAGAAGGCGTTTTGTGTGCTTGATTTAAGCAAAACGAATTCCGTTACTGTTGTGCAACGGCATTTTAGAACACGTTTCGGGAAATCGCCGCCGACTAGACAATCCATCTACGATTGGTCAGGAAATTTGAAACAACAGGATGTTTGTGTAAAGGTAAAAGTCCTGGAAGACCACAGGTATCTGAAGAACAAGTGGAGCGTGTTCGTGCCAGTTACCTACGCAGCCCACAGAAATCCACAACGAGGGCAAGTCTGGAGTTACAAATTTCACAACCGACTGTTTGGAAAGTTTTGCGGAAACGGTTGAAAATGATTCCTTACAAGCTGCAGATATTGCAAAGTCTAAGTGACCAGGACAAAAAAACACGCCGTGATTTCTGTACAGAAATGCAGGAGCGATGTGAAGATGAAGATGGGTTTATGGAGCGTCTAATTTTCAGCGACGAGTCGACTTTCCACATCAGTGGGAAGGTAAACAAACAGAATGTTCGCATATGGGGTACTGAAAATCCTAGAGCAACAGTGGAGCATGTGCGAGATTCTCCAAAGGTTAATGTTTTCTGTGCTATGTCCTGTAAAAAAGTGTATGGCCCCTTCTTTTTTGCAGAGAAAACTGTAACAGGAGCTTCTTATCTCGACATGCTAATGAATTGGCTGATGCCTCAACTGCACGAAGACAGTGACAACTTCATTTTTCAACAGGATGGAGCCCCGCCCCACTGGCACCGGCAAGTTCGACATTACCTCGATGCAAATCTTCCAAAGCGTTGGATTGGCCGCGCAACGCGCAACCCGACAACATGTCACTCATACGTTGGCCACCACGAAGTCCAGATCTAACAGCTTGCGACTTTTTCTTATGGGGATATGTCAAAGACAAGGTGTTCGTCCCTCCCCTTCCTGTTAATTTAGATGATCTGAAACAACGTATCACAAGAGCTGTTGCTAGTGTTAATGAAGATATGCTAACGCGTGTTTGGCAAGAAATCGACTACCGCGCTGATATATGCCGTGTGACTAGGGGTGCACACATCGAACATCTGTAAGTTGCTGTAAAATATTCCAAGACTTTCTCTATAAAACTGTGCATAGTAAATGTCAATATCATAAATAGTTTTGGTTTAATAAATATTTGAAACTGTCTATTTCTTTTGTAATAACCCTGTATATATATATATATATATATATATATATATATATATATATATATATATATATATATGTGTGTATATATATATATATATTTTTTTTTCTGGCAGAATGCGATAACAAACAAGGTTGTTAGCGTGATGCATTTAGCTAATTTAAATATGTGGAAATAGTTTAGAAGTATTTAAAACTTCGCACTTCATTTCACCATGTAATAATAATAAACAATACAGGAATACCTCACATAGTACAGTTAATGCGTGCACGGAAAGTACCGTACTATGTGAATCCGTACTGAACGGGGAATATAATCAATACAAAATAAAGTAATTCGTTCTCAGACATCAATAACATTATAAAAGTCGGACTTTTGCATTAATTTAAACTAGTTTTAATTGTGAAACAATTGCAAAGGTTAATAAATGCTTTCGGTTTTCTAAATTTCATTTAAATATGTACGTAATAAAGTGCATTGCAAACAAATATATATATTTTTTTTAAATACTTCAACAGTGATGTTTGAACACTTTTATATTTCTTCTTATCGACATACAATTCTCTGTAGCAGCGAATTGCATTTTCTAAGTCTCTTCGCACTCTCATGCTACGCTCGATGTTAGGATCTCCATCCATAATTTTTTCTTTAAGATCTTCACACACCCGAAGCATTTTTTCAAGTTCATCTATGGAGAACTCCTTTGATGAGTTCTGTGTAGTAATGTCTAATTAAGAATTAAAATGTTTGTTTATAAGAAATTAATAATGTTTGTTTAATAAAGATAATAATATTTAATAAAAATGTAATTACGTTAAATAATTGTTTGGCTATACTAGTTGACAACGCCTGAACATGGTCTAGAGCAGAGGTCGGGGACAGAGGTAAATTACCCCAAATGGGGTAAACTTAAAATTTTTGGGGGTAATGCGTGCGGTATGAGAGCCTCAGTCGTGTGTATGGTATCATGAAACGAAGAGGTGCTTTTAGTGCTTGACACTTTGTGCTGATATTTTTTTCGTATATTTTTTTTATTTTGTTACATAAATGTGGCGTTATTCTAAATTTTAGAATATTACGAATTTACGTCCTGATTTTGATGTTGTTGTATAAAAAATGAAACAGCATCATTTTTCCAAAACCTGAAGTGGAGATGTTTTGAATGAAATTCTTCAGTTCTTCAATCCTTTTTACTAATTTTGTTTGTGTGCTATTCTTATGCCAGCATGTGTGGCTTTTTTATTTCTCCATAATAATGGATCCAATAAACATTTTTTTAATTTGAATTTTTTATATACCATATGCAACAATTTTAAGAGCAATTGGCTTGTTTTTGTCTACTTTGAAGTCTGGGGGTAATTTCATTTTACTCAAATAGATTTTTGGGTAATACCCAAAAAAGTTCCCCGACCCATGGTCTAGAGGCTGGGCAGAAATGCCTTTCAGTCATCGGACGGCCTTGGGCTTATTAAAGTGTTTTTGTGTGTTACGATGTAATTGTAAATTTAGAATAGTATTTAGTGTCTCTCTCCGACTTAAAATGTTAACGTTAAATTCCCCTCTCGCATTACCCCGTTATCTAAAAGTGTTTTCGGTATAAATAAAGTCAGTAAAGTGTAATTCGTGTATAATTAATCCCCCGGTCTCCCTCGCCTGGTTCGAATTATAATGGCGCCTCAAACTCGGTCACGTCTACCGGTATTTATAAAGGACAGCGAAACGAGTGTAAAGAGAACGATGAAGGATAAAGAGAAAATGAATAAAAAGTAAAGTAAAATAATGAAGTATAATGAAGGAATGGGCCCTTAAATAAATTAACCACTACAACTGATCTTCATTATCTTCGCTTTTGTCGTCTTCTTCGAGCGCACGCTGTTCTTCTAAATTGATAAGGTCGTTATCGCTAAGCTCTTCTGAATGTGATTCAAGCAACTCTCGAACATTTGCTGAATCTAAATCTTCACCTATTTACATTTAGCGTGCGTGCTTGGAAAAAAATATTTGTTTACAAAACTGAAAAACCATACTGGAGTGAATCAGGACCAGTACTGAACTGGGTTTGGTGTTAAATTGCAATCCGTACTATAGCGAATTCCGTACTATGCGGGGTATTCCTGTAATATAATCGACGTTTATTCTTATCCTTCTCGGTCAATACAGAAAAAACTTACATTATTTCTGCAATTAAATCGCATTCGTGTTGTGGTTCTCTACAGGGCTGACGGCTGTGATATAAAACTTGTAGTTCATCGCTCTCTTCCCTCTCATTGGCGCTAAGTTGGATTTCCTCCACAGCATTCTGGAACGTTTCTACAAAATGATCCATCTCATCTCCGCTGCTTTAAAAGAAAAAAATGAACAAATTTATTCCCTTCAAATTAAATTTACCTAAATTATAACTACGCTTCTGTTCGCTTAAATCAGCTGCGTAAAATTACCATGTACAGTAGGGTGGGGCGAAAATATACCGAACTGAAGTTGTCAGTATGAAACATGGCTGAAAAGGTGCTCTAGTACCCACCTATCATAAAAACATCAACTTTTATAGCCTATGAATATGTGCATTCTCGCAACTTTGACCTCAATTTTGAAGAAAAGCCAAAATTTGGAGCAAATTTAGTCTGGTTAAAAATTATAACAATGTTTCCTTTTATAAACTAAAACATGTGTTCATTACTAAATTATATGAAGTGTAACTGCTATCGTCTTGTTGATTCACTTAAAATCTGACTTTCTTTCCCTTTTTGGATTGTCTAGCCGAGATTTCTTGCTGAGAATAACCATTCCATGGCGGGCGTGATGTCCGTAGACTTTTTCACTTGCAGAGGAGATTTCCTTCACATTTCTTTCAACTGCCTGGGAATGACACGGGTATGTGTCAAGAATTATGGGTTTTTGGCAGTCATCAGTGCTACTTATAACATCAGAGAGTAAGGAAGGAACAGTAATGTCCATTTCGTTCTAATCAATCATATCCATGTAAGTCGAAGCTGAGAAGTTGAGCCTGATGGATTTCTTGTCAAACATTCGAATTTCACCCGGTATAACACTCCTTTTCGCTTGTAGCACTTTTTCGAATGCTAGCTTCCGAATATTCTTATTCTTGTCAGCGATAGCAGATAAAAGGATATTTTCAGGATGACAAAAGTAACAGTTGTTTTGTAACACAAGACGAATAATGTCTTGGTCGATTGTATGTAGTTTTTGATAGAGCTCAATCATGAAGAAAATTTTTTTGGCTCCATCCTGGCAAGACCAGTTTGCTTTGATATAGAACCATGCAGGAGCATAGAAGTTCAGTATAAAATTAACAATCTTTTGAAGTGTCTCTGATGGTTTTTCGTGCAACATGTACAGTAATAACGTAAGAGACGATTTGCTTTTGTCAGCCACCGTGAATTATTAAGAGACCCAGGTTGAGTAGTTTCTAACAATTTGATAGCTGGACCTCTATCATGACCGTTTTGAATTGACAAACACGCCTTATGGAGGTATTGCTGTTCACTGCTGAGATCTGTTAGCACTACTTCTGGTAAATCCATCACTTGTCCAGAGAGAGGTGGAAATTTTCCAATTGGTCTGTTCTTTGGATCAAAGTTCAAATCCTTGCCGATTTTGCCCTGTGAACTTCAAGGTCCTGTCGTTTGCCCGTCAAGAATTTCCAGGTATTTTCTCAAGGGAAGCTCATTAGTGTGAAGTAAGCAAATAAACCATTGTAATGGTCTTCCCAATGTCAGCTCTAGTTTTCTAATTACTCAATTTGATTTACCTGTATTTACATTAGTTGCATCACGAACTACTGCGTTTAAAGTCGATGCAGAGTTGGTGTCAGTAATTACTGATATAATTTCTTTAGCAATATCACTTGCCCTTCCACTTTCAGGAGCAACATGGTCAATATATTCGTTTCCTAGAAATTAAACTAACACATAGTGGTCTTCATTCAAAGTCCGCTGGCATTCTCCCACTTTTGAAAGAATAAATTTTTCCATCAAATCCAAGGCAAACTATTCCTTTATTCTGTTCTTCATGCTTCTTTCTTTCTATGCTTCTCCACAAGGTTCTTTGACGACGTAGTTTACTGGGATCAATCGTAGTATTTTCAGGTAATAGATTAAGACCTTTTAAGACAGCATTAGAAATTACACAAGCATCACGGCTGCTTATTTTGCATCGATCAACTGCCTTGCATAATTCTAGATATTGGTGGCGATTTTGAGAAGTGCTAGCTTCTGTATCTAACTCGTACTCGCTCAATTTGAAATCTTCATTTTGATGACCTTTTTCACATTCAGAGCTAATCTCACCAATATCACAAGGATTCAACTGCATTTCCTGGACAAAATTCTTTTGTTTATCTTTAAAGAATTCTTTTACTGTATGCTTTTTGTTTTCCATATGTGGTAGTTTTGAAGTTTTCACTTTGTCCAACTTACCTATCATCACTTTTCGTTCAGCATGTTGATCAATCCAGAATTCCCATTCATCATTCGGGATTTTCTCCGCCTTAGCGCATTTACACTCACTTCTTTTACCAGAACCAAAGGCTGCACTTGCAGCAACATATGTCAAATAAATTTCTGAAAGAATCATACTTACTTTGATAAGTGCTGGAAGATCTTTTACTCATGGAATATTTTCTAAGTTCTTGTCCCTTCTCAATTAATCTCTTTACCTTAATTACTATGCTTTTAAAGTCGAGTGTTGGAATGGAAGCACGGATATATATATCATTCACTTCTTCCGCGATAATTTCAGCGTATTTCTGAGTGCTAAATGTTGCAGTAATAAGTTTATGTTTAACATAGTTGTGAATACATCCTCACAAGTTGGTAGATGGTTGCCAGGAAGCTCTGCTGACGTTCCGAAAACAAAATGCTTCACTTTTTCTCTTGTTATATCAGAAGAGGCCATTGCAAGCTATGCTATTAATCTGAAACAAAATATAAAATGCTGAATCAGGAAACATATGATAGGTCAAACAAATGATAGGTCACAAATACCCATGTAGGCACACAATTACACATGATAGGTCAAACACATATGGGTCCTACATTTTAAAATAAGCAAAAACAATGTTTATTAATGGATTTTTATAGACATTGACATTAATTGAGTTTATTGTTGAGATTCTCATACCTGTGAGGCGAAAAATTAATTTAAGGAAACATGCTAAAAAGAATATTTTGTGACCTTTGTTCGCATTTTATTTTTTCATAGTTGCCAGCACCGAAATTAATATTTCTAAAAGATATAACTTATTCCTTAATCAGTGACTACTTGGGCATCTTTTTCAGCATGTTTCATTAAATTAAATATTTTCAACCCACCCTAATGTACAGTTGCCCGCATATGTAATGTTCCTCGCCTCACAGGCGACTCCGTACATGTGGCAACGCCGCAGTGATAGTCAAGGTACTCCAACTGGGAGAACGTGGGGTGGAATGGGGACAACTGAGTTCAACAGCATATAACATTGACATACAGGTAATTATAATGTAATGTCTGTTTTCATAAAGATAAACAATTAATATGATCGTGAACAGCGTTGAACTCCATGTTTACTAGTCTTATATAGTAATAAGGTTCCATTATGATTACTTCACGTCTATATGAACAGCTACCACAACACAACTTTTTATATACTAGTGAGTTTGAACCAAAAATAGACATTACACAACCAACCTCCACGCCCCCTCAGTTCCTTTCCCACCCGCCAGTCTTGCGTATATTAAATCATTATGTAACAAACTAATAAAGCTGTTTGTAGAGTCCGTGTGCAGCTTTAAACCTTTACTAACTTAAGAATCTACACGATTATATATATATATATTTTTACTTAGTTGCTTAACTGCCGATTCGTACCTAAGGGGTACATATCTCGGCGAGACAGAGGGTCGGTAATGTTGCTGGGGTGGGGGTATTAGACTGAGGGAACGAAAAGGTTCAGTTATTGAATATGTGTGAAGGGGGGTATGAATTTAGATGCGATGAAGTAGTTGGGAGTGGGTGAGGTATAAGAAAATCGCTTCCGCTGAGAAGTTGGGGCCTTCGGCGAGTATGGACATTCGGGCATTCGACCAGGAGGTGGACGACGGTGATCGGGGTATGGCAGGGGGGTCAGAGCTGGCTGGCAATTTAGCCATAAGGTGACTGTGTGTGCCCTAGGCGGAGACGGGCTAGAACCACCTCTTTATGACAGGACCTATGGAACGAGGAAGCCCAGTAGCAAAGTTGAGGTTTTATCCGCTGAAATTTGTTGTGTATAGCCTGGTCCCACTCCCGCTGCCAGATGGAACGGAAGTGGGGGCGGAGAGCCGGGAAAAAATCTGTGAAAGGGAGGGGCCGTGCGGAGACTGGCAATGAGCAAGAGGATTTCGCCTTACGGTCCGCCTCCTCATTACTCCGGATACCGACATGTACCGGGACCCAGCAGAAGGTGACCGTCTTGTGTTGGGATGCCGTTAAGGAGTGGAAGGTTTGTTGGATGGTGCGGACAAGTGGGTGAGGGGGGGTTAAATTTTTCAAGGGAGAGCAGTGCGCTTTGGGAATCAGAGTAGATGACATAGGCGTTGCGGAGTAGGTGCTTATAATGTCGAGGGCTTCCAGAATAGCGAAGATTTCAGCCAAAAAGACGGAGGCCTCACAGGGAAGGGGAACGGCTCTAGAGAGGTTGGGTCACTATCACCGCTGAGGCAGCTGCACCAGCCTCTGATCGGGAACCATCCGTATAGATGGGGGCCGACTCCAATCGGCAATGGGTAACCTGTGAGTTTTCCTTTAGGTAGACTTCCTTCTCACAATCCTACGGGATTTAATTCAATAGGTAGTTTTGAGTTCGGCAGGACAGAAACTCACAAACTCACCTCTTGTAAAAAAAAAATACCTATCTATTGATCTCGCAAAATCGAACAATTTTTCGTAGCCGAATCAGAGATTTTGTAGCGCGACCTATGCTTTTTATATTTTGGGGGGTTTGACCTATTGACCTATTGACCTATTTTCATTTATACATAAGGAAATTATTTATTTTTCTCGTGAAAAGTTAAAAAAAAATTAAAAGTATTGAAAAATTGACTTATAAAAAATTTCACGCAACTTCAAATAAGGACGAGGAGGAAATTGATGCACTCCAGTGCATCAATTTCCTCCTCTATAAACTTAGCTATTAGTCATAGGTTACTCCCGGGACCGTCGCCCGCGGCTGCGTCTCATGTCCAAGTTGCCGCGAACCGGCGTGAAATAGGTCGCCCGATCTATCAGTACGCGCGGGCGCAGAGATCATGCAGACGACGGCTGCTTCTACTACACGCTCCTATTCTCGTTCTGCTTTTTTTAGCCGACTGGTTAATACTCCCACCCACCACTAAGAGCTTAACCTACTCCGGCTACCCCCCATTCTTTCCCGAAATTAATCGCTAAACATGTTAATTAATTCAGAGAGATTACGGGTACTATTTATGGCCAAAGATTTGACCAATGAGGCGGCCCGCGAACCTCAGTTTCATAGGCGTTGTACTAAGAATCCCTCAGATAATTATAAATTGTTTTTTTGGCTATGAAGGCTACTTTATTGGGCTCGATTTAACTATACCGGCCAAAAAACGGCTCCATTTTACTTTCCTTTGCTGATTTAGCCCCTATGCGGCTACTTATTTGCCGCATAGGGGTGCGAACGCGAATCTGGCCCTCTTGGGGGCCCGAATTAACCATACAACAATAAGCATTAATAAGTCGCCCATTTCCTACACGGGTAGGGGGCATATAGGTCAAACAAAAACTAAGGGACCTAGGTCTTGTTTACTTTACTACCCCCGCCTACCCCCACTTACTTTGGGGGAAGGGGGATCTTGTGAGCGCTTCGTCTCCCTGATTTGCGCTTTAAATCCTATCCTGGCGTCAACTAACCCCTTCATCGGGTCGCCGGACATAGGTTGCGTACCTGGCGGACGCTAGGGAGTCTCGTTGCAGTCCTCACGACAGTATTCAGGTGTCGGGTTACGTGTTCCTGGAAGAGCGACTTACATACTGACGCAGTCGTGGTAGCTTTCAGCATGGCACATAAGTCCATGCTAAACTTGATAGGGGTGAGGAGCCAGGTAGGATGGATATGATACGAGATGGGGGTGACTGAGGGAGGGGGCATGTTGGAAAGATCGAGGAAAGAGCGGGCAGCTTCCGTGAAGTGCCAGCTTTGACCCTGGGGTGGACGTTCTAAGGTTGCCGCACAGAGAAGTGACGAGGGCAGTCTCTGCGCGCGAAGGTAGGTCCGCAAGAGGAGCAGACCCCATCGGTGGGTGAGAGGGAGGTAGTTACATTCTGCCTGGAGGCTGGAAGCTGGGGAGGATCGGAAGGAGCCTGTTAAGTACCGGAGGAGCGAGCGTCGGTCAGCGCCCCACGTGATGTGGGAAAGGTGGTTTAGGAGAGCGAGGGGACGCTGGAGTGTGTGTTTCAGGTGCCTGAGGTGGGGAACCCAGTTGAGCCGTCGGTCGAAGGTCATGCCCAGAAATCGCGCGGTGGGCACCACTTCGAGGGGCTCGCCGTATAGCGTGACTGAGGGGGCAGGTATGGCTGTGGATCTTCTTCTGCTGAAGACCATGTTTTTGTTTTTAGAGGTGGATAGGCAGAAACCAACTGACGTCGCCCACCTCTCCACCCGATGGATGGCGAGCTGAATTCGTCGTTGGACGACAGGCAGTTCCCGCCCCGCGAACCATATCGCAAGATCGTCTGTGTAGATGGAGGAACGGACGGTGGGTGGAAGGGATTGTGCTACTATGTTCATGACTAATGAAAAGCATGCCACTGAGAATGCTTCCCTGTGGGACCCGTCCTCTTGCTCCAAGGTGTCAGAGAGGACCGAGCCCACCCGTACTTGAAAGGTCCGGGAGGAGAGGATTATACGTCGATGGGTGGTGTCGTTGGCCTTCTGGATGTCGAAGAAAGTGGACAGGACAAACTGTCCCCTATTGAAGGCGTTCTGAATATCTCGGTGAAGAGTAGGAGGGGGTCTGTAGTGGAGCGAAACTGTCTAAAGCTAGACTGGGTAGCCGGGAGGGAGTCATTGTTTTCAAGGAGAAAGGAGAGTCGCGCGGCGATCATTTTCTTGAAGATTTTACAGGCACAGCATGTTAATGCGATTGGTCTATAATTAGTGGGGTCAAAGGGGTCTTTGCCGGGTTTGGGGATTGGTATTACGTGTGCCTCTTTCCACCGAAAGGGGAAAGTGCCCTCAATCCATATACGGTTGTAGAGATCGAGTAGAAACAGTTGCATAGTAGGATGGATGTGTTGGATCATACAGTAGGGGATGTCGTCCGAGCCAGGGGAAGGAGACTGTCTAGAGGCCAGTGTCGCCTGTAGCTCTCGCATGGTGAACTAGGGTGTGTCAATTTTGGGGGTGAAATGACTAAATTGAAAATCATGTGTTTTGGTAGCAATTTAATGTAATCATTTGGCATACAAAATTATATCCTTGCTTCAAAAACAATAAAAAATAACTCCTACCTACATCAATTTTAATTCAAAAGTTCTATTTTTCCGTAAATTCGTGACAAAATAACAAATGTGAGCAAACATTCTATCAACATTTAAAGTGGCAATAAGATATCATTCAGAGTCTTTATTTGAAAGTAACCAATGCAGTCATGTCCGTTTTGCTGCGGTTCCTTGACATCAGCATTCGGCTTGCTACTTGCGCTTTGATGTAGCCTTCTCGCCTCTCGTGACTAAACTTGACTAGCTGCTTCTGTGACCATTTTCACACATCTCTCCACACTCTGAGTGTGAGAAGGCCACTTTGGCACTTGCATTGGGGCCTCTTTAAGTTGTGTTAAATCTTTGTTTGTTATACATGTTGTCAGTGGTGGCTCCAAACTTCCGAACTCAAGTTAACTAATTCTGACAATTTCGTGGCATTGACGTTTATCGGAGGTACCTTCCTTGTCTGAACAGAGCAGTAGTCTCCCAGCTGGTCATCATCTAGTGATGTTCCTCTAAGCTTTAGAATGATTTCCACAGCCTCAGTTCGCTCTTTGGTACATTGGCTGCAGAGTATTGCTTGCAAAACTGCCTCTGGCCTAGCATACCAAGCGGACCTTCTCACCACAGGTAACACGATGTCTACCACTACTTTCCTTTGGGTTCTCAGTAGCTGTAATTGAAACAAGATGTGGTTGGGCCCCTCCATCCACATTGGATTAAGTTTTACATTGAACCAGTGAGGAAGATAAAACCCAATAATAAATTCAACAATCAACATCAAACTTTGTAGCATTTTGCCCTTCAGTGCATGTTTGGAAACCCAAATCCTGCAGAAACGAATCGCTGTAGTTAACCAACAACTGTGACTTATGGGTCCAATCTCCAAGAGAGCCAGATTTTGAGGCAACTCTCCTGATCTGATTGCTCGAACAATACGATAAGCGTAAGACTGATCCGTGCTGAGGTATTTGATAACTTCTTCAGACAACACTGGAAGGGGAGGGCCTACTTCGACCTTTGGAAATTTTGTATTTATTTCTAATTCCGTTGCTTCATCTAGCATGTTGCCAAGGGGGCCTGACCACTTGTTGCTTTTTGTAGGACCATCAAGTTCCTGGATGAGACGACGAAGAGGTAGTTCCCCTGTGTGCAAATCACATACAATCCAAACAAGCTTTCTTCCAAGTTTTTTCTCTAAACGCGTCATAACACCGCCCTGCCATGCAGTGTTCACCGCAGCTGAAGACTGCAGTGAACTGCAGTCTTCTGTCAAGTCTTCTTTCTTGAAGCCAACATATTATTTGACAGCAATTGCCTCTGCATGTTTCTTGCTTTCTACTTCTGCTTCAGGAACAAAGTGAAACAAATAGCGGCCACCAGGTTCGGAACACACAGAGTAGTGTTCTTCTTTGATGAGACCCGGAAACTTTCTGTCCATTCCCTCTCCCTCTAGGAGAACTTTTATGTCATCTCTTCTTCCATCAAACAAAAGGCAAGAGAAACCTTCCTCCTTCAAATCTTTTTCATGCTGATCAGATATTTCCTTCATTATTTTTTCTTGTGCTCTTCTTATCTTATTATGATCTATCACTAAGGATGTATCCTCTCTGCTGATGAGGCCTGTATCTATCCAAGCGGCAGTGGCAATCTCCGCAGTCTCTCGTAGCCCCGTATGGTGGCGAATACTGGCAAGGGCAATGTTTGAGATGTCTTTAGTGTTGTATTTCATTCTCTTTGGCGAAGGTTCAGATGGCATTTTGGAGCTATCATCTGATGTTGCTTCTTTCTGTTCATCTGAAGAGCTTTCAAAGAAGTGAGAAACCTCTTGATAGAGCTCTTCATCTCTTTGGGTGGCTTCTTCACTCTTCTTTTTCTTCCTTTCTTCCCTCTCGCGGATTTTCTCTTTTTTCTTAGCAATAACAATCTGTTTTTTGGTTTCTGAATAATTTGCCGAACCAATCTGCATACTTCCTTGGCCTCCTGCCTTTGTTCTCTGCGCCTTTATGAAAGCCAGCTCCAAAACAGGGATCTTCTTCTCACGAGGACAACGACAATCAATGTGAGGGTGAGGTTCTCTTCTGCATGAGGGAGAACAATTGGCTTCAGAACACAACTCTATGGGACACTGGCAGTTAAAAATGTCAAGAAGAGTATCAAGTGTGTGCAGAAATTTGTTTTTCTTTGCTAGTTTTCCTTTACCAAGTGATGTCTCAGCTGCTTTGTGCCACAGCTTTGTTAATTTTAGTTCAATAGTTCTATACTGATTGAGTACAGGTGTTTTGAATAACACATTAGCTTTTTTCCACTGATGGAGAAGAGGGGGAATCATGTCCCTTATGAGCTCTTTCTCTGTGTAGTTCCTTCTATCCTTTGTATTTTGTTCACGAAGGAGTAACCCTAGTCTCAGCATGTCTCGCACTGTTGGTAGTTCTGATACGGGAAGCTCCTTGCCTGTACCGACTAACAGGCTCAAGTGGCGTGACGATTGACCTCTTGTCTTCAATTTTGGCATCTTAGGAATATCTGAAAAGAAAGAAAAACATTTAAGTATTTTATATCAATTACGATGTTTCAAAGTTTAGTCATTCGATGTTCTAAAATTCAATAAAAAAATATTTCATGGGATTACAACATAATTAGACAGAAGAATATGATAATAATAAATAATTGTAATCATCAATAATCCATACTTACAGTTAAACTGTAGTATTCGTCTAGTCCAGTAGAATAACTATGAAGTAGGTACAAGAGCAATAACAGCAAACCACCGTCTATGACATCTAAGAGGCAACTGAGGACTGAGAGTGAGGGACAGTTCTATTCATGTTGTGACTTGTACATTATACAACTATATGACCTTGAAAACATTCCATATGCGATCAGTGGGATAATTCTGTGACAGATGAATAGTTAATCAATTTATGTCGCATTATTTAGTAAAAAGAGTCAATTTCTGAAACTTTAAGGTAAAATTGATGTAGGTAAGGGTTATTTTATTTCATTTTGGTTGGCCAATTTCAAGTTTTGACATGAAAAGACTATATTTTCACTACCAAAATTGATTTGAAAAAAGTTGACAAAATTGACACACCCTAATGTTGAACAGCCGATTGTAGGAGTTGTTGTTTAGCCGATCAGCCCACTAGTGATGTTGTGTTGTGTTCGTTGTTGTGCTAGAACGGTACAGTCTGTCATAATGTGTTCAATTGTTTGTGATGTGTCCTGGCCAGTGGCGGCTCGTGACTAAAAATTCTAGGGGTGCTGTCTCTAAGAATGGGTTGAAATAATTACTGAAATAAAAGGATGAGCATTGAGCAATGAATAAAAGTTTCAAAAGTTATTGAAAAAGTTATTCAGTGAGCTCATCCTTATATTGTTCTTGATTATTTCAATTGTAAATAAAAACTTTAGGGGTGCTGCAGTTCCGCAGTGTCTACCGACGAGCCGCCACTGGTCCTGGCACAGGTGGCAGGTGTCGTCTATGGAGTTGTCTAGTCTGTGCTTATATGTCCGTAAGTTGGGGTGATGTCCACATCGGAATCGTGTTAAGTTAACTCGATCCGATCTGCTCAGGTTGATCTCTGACCTGTTAATGGGTGGCGGCTTCGCACCTAGGACCGCATTCGGACCGAGTCGTGTCAGTGCTTTGTGGGTTAGGTGTGTGTGTGTATGTGTTTCTGTACTGTGTGATGTCTGTGAGGCGTGGTATGGAATGGAGTATTTGGTTATAATGTCTCTCTGGTGTTACCTTAAAGGTGTGAGGTGTTGGTGCATGATTGTACATTAGGGTGGCCCACTTTTCAATTTTTTTTAAAAGTATAGGTTATCGTAGTTTTTCCCATTATTTGGCACTGTACTAGCACATTGGTACCATTTTTACAAAAATTGATCAATATTTAGGGGTCTCGCATCGACCTTGAAATTACGAGTTTTTTTTTTAAATGCGTACTTTTTAACGTTTTACTGAATCAAGATAAATCATTAAGTATGGGTGTTTTCTGAATCCTCTTGATGAAAGAAGTCGTTTGGCGTGCCTTCCAATGTTATACGACTAACGGTTTAAAAGTTGTGCCTGTATACAGGTAATACCAATGTGCTAGTATAGTGCCAAATAATGGGAAAAACCACGATCACCTATACTTTTCAAAAAAATCAGCAAATAGCAGACAAATAAGGAAGACAGAAACAATAACTTAAACAATCACTTTTGCATTGTATTCAGTGGCGGTTCCTCATATGGGCAATATGGGCAGCCGCACAGGGCGGCATTTGTGGAGGGGCGGCATGAGCGCCTGCAAAAAAAATAAAAATAAAAATAAGAATAAATAAATAAAGAAATAAATAAAAATAAAAAATAAAATAAAATAAATAATAAAAGATCAATAAATATATTTTTATTAATAAAAAAACCATCTATTGCATTTTCCATAAACCTTCCCATAAAAGACCTAAACAATGCAAAATGCTTCCAGATTAATATTATTGGGAATAAAGGCCCATACTTTAACATATGTAATGTTATTTTTCTGGGTTTGGTTAAATAGTGAAATGTATATTATTTATTACAGAACGAATCTTCACACTAAGCCACTAAGGTCTGTCAAATAACCGCAAATGGATAAGAAGAGGTCAAAGCTATCAGGTGCTCAGTTTAGAAAAAAGAGGAAAGAAGAAGAGGAGAAACGAGCAAAAGATAAAGGTATAGAGCTATGTCATCTACTCTTCACTGCTATATTGCACTGCTATTTTGTGATATAGCTTTCTGAGTCATTTGAAGTGTACTATTATGTATATAATTAGCCATTAACCAAGGAGGTTGTATTATTCATTTGTTTCCTATTCTAAAAGTTTAATAAATTGTGCTTAATAACATGTTAAATTAATTGTACTAGCCTATTCATGCATTGGTCTGTTATGTTCTATTTTACTATTTGCAGGGGCACTTTTGAAATATTTTGGAACACCCTCTGCCACTAGCCAGGATGAGAAGCCGTCTACTTCTGCCATTATTGAGGCTGAGGAGCCATCTACCTCCTCAGCCTCACATATGTCTCCACAAATGCAGTCTGATCCTGAGGATGAAGACCCATTTGCTTCTACTTCTCCCCGGCAGGACTCTTCAGGTGAGTTTGTGTGCACATATGTCTGTGAGTGTGTGCGTGTGTGTGTATGTGTATGTGTGTGCATCCCTGCAAAGCATTTTGCAAACAGTTATAAATTATAATGTTATTATCACTGGGTCTGGGTTACTGGGTATGTGTGGTGTTTCACCACCATAATTCCATAACACCACCACCATAACAAAGTGCTGTGAATAATGTGTTATCTAACTTAGGTGTGTATACTAATGAGTAATGCTCTTGTTCTTTCTATTAGAAATGCCTGGAGCAGAATCGCCTCCTGAGGATGAGTCTCTGTCCACCGACCCTGCTAACTGGCCTTCAGTTCTGACTGAGAGAATTCGGACACAACTGGTTTCCAGGGGACCAAGTCAAGTACCATCTGACTTTGTATTCCCTAGAAACGACAGTGACGGAAGAAGTTTCCACCATCAATACTTCAGGAAGTCATTGGTTAGTGGGGAAAATATAACCAGAAGTTGGTTGGTCTATTCCTTAAAAAACAACAGCCTTTTCTGTTTCTGTTGTACATTATTTTCCAAGAGGAAAATAAATTTAACAAGTTTGGGACTCTCGGACTGGAAGCATGCAAGCTCATTGCTCACATCACATGACAACAGTTCAGAACACCTAAATTCTATGAAAATCTGGAAAGAACTGGCAGTGAGGATGAGAAAGGGGGAGACCATTGACAAGCAGGAGATGGCACTTCTGGAGGCTGAGAAGTTGAGATGGAGAGCGGTGCTGACACGTCTCACTGCTATTGTGCATTCTCTGGCAGTTAGGAATTTGGCACTAAGGGGACATACAGAAAAATTGTTCTCACCATCAAATGGCAATTTTCTGAAAGAAGTTGAACTGATGGCACAATTTGATCCTATAATGCAAGAGCACATTAACCGTGTCCAAAAAGGGACCTCCAGTCACACCAGCTACCTCGGCCACCACATACAAAACGAACTCATTGATTTGTCGAGCAGCAAGACCATTTCAGCAATGGTGAGCGACATCAAACAATCAAAGTTTTTTTCAATAATTCTAGATTGCACTCCAGATATCAGCCACACTGAACAGTTGTCAGTTGTGATTCGGGTTGTGTCACTGGAGGGGAAGCCCCATATAAAGGAACATTTCATGGGGTTTTTGGAGGCAGAGGAGTCCACTGGTCAACATTTGGCATCTCTGATTCTGAAGAGACTGGAGGAGCTAAAAGTTCCTTTCATGGACTGTAGAGGACAATCATACGACAACGGGGCCAACATGAGGGGAAAAAACAAGGGTGTTCAATCCAGGCTCCTAGAAATTAATCCCAGAGCTCTGTTTGTTCCATGTGGGGCTCATTCTCTGAATTTGCTTGTGGCCGATGCTGCTAAGGGATCTATTGATGCCACAAGTTACTTTGGCATCTTGCAGAAGCTTTACAACTTGTTTTCAGCCTCCACACAACGATGGGCCATTTTGAAAAAACATGTGAACATCACATTGAAGATGTGGTCTGATACAAGGTGGGAAAGCAAGATCAAGAGTGTGGAGCCCCTGAGATATCAGGCAGCTGCAGTGAGAGATGCACTGATCGAGGTGAGGGACCACACCAAAGACTCTGTAATAAAGGTCGAGGCTCAATCTCTGTCAGAGGAGGTTGGGTCATACCGCTTCGCCATTTGTTCAGTGGTGTGGCATGACCTGTTGTGCCAAATTCAGCATGTGAGCAAGCAGATGCAGTCTCCTAGCATGCACGTTGATGTTGCAGTAAATCTCCTAAAAAAAACAGAGAGAGGTCTCCGCAATTACAGGGCAACAGGTTTTGTGGCTGCACAAATGGCAGCCACAGATATCTGTGAACAAATGAATGTGGAGGCTGTGTTAAAACAAAAACGGCTGAGGTCCACAAAGCGGCACTTCTCCTATGAAGCATCTGATGAGCCCTTGATTGATGCTTTGAAGAAGCTGGAGGTGACATTTTTCAATGCAGTGGTTGATGCTGCAACATCAGCCATTCAGGAAAGATTTTCCACGTTGGAAATTGTGGGAGAGAAGTTTGGAGTGCTGACACATTTCCAAAATCTCACATTTGAGGAGCTGACAGAACAATGTGTGAACCTTAGTACTACACTACACTTTAAGGGACAATCTGACTTGGATGGCAGAGAGCTTGCACAGGAGCTGAAGAACTTGCCTGACTTGCCATCAAAGACCATATCCTTGCTTGAACTGCTGACATTTATCCATGAAAGGGAGCTCTCTGAAATATATCCAAATTTGTGGACTGCTCTCAGAATTGGTCTTACTCTTCCAGTCACTGTTGCTGAAGCAGAGAGGAGCTTTTCAAAGCTGAAGCTCATCAAATCCTACCTGAGGTCAACTATGTCACAGGAACGCCTTACCGGTCTGGCCATCATCAGTATAAATCATACAATTGCTGAGCAGATTTCATATGATGATTTAATTCATGACTTTGCATCAAGGAAGGTAAGAAGAGTCAGGCTTTAGATGGCAGTTGTGCTGTGGTGCAATTTATTTTGTTTCTTGTTCAAAGTGTAGCATAATAATTACCCTCTCTTAAGTGTCTTATTCTATTTATGTGATAGAGCATTTGTACAATTTAGAAATTTGATTCTCTAGTTTATTTATGGCAGTTGTGCAATTTAATTTGTATTTTTCCTGTTCATAGTATCATAATTACATTCTCTTAAGTGAGTTATTCTATTTACGTGATGAAGGATTTGTAAAATTCAGAAATTTGAGTCTTTGTTTTGGTTCTGAAGTTCCAACAATTAGTCCAATAAAAAGTTATTTTGTGAAAGAGTTATGTCTGTCCTTTATTTTGGGGGGATTCGAATGTGTGTGTGTTGGCGAACAGGGGGGGGGGGCGCTGAAGGTGAGGTTCGCCCAGGGCGTCATGTAAGCTAGGACCGCCACTGATTGTATTGACCACTATCACACGTCACTGGCTGCAACGTTGTCCCTCTGTGCTATGTCATCGTGGCGAGTGATGACTTCTTGAAGTCGCCGAGCTCTTTCCGGTTCTTTTCCACCACTTGCAGAAGATCCTGCAGCTGTGCCTCGTCCTTTGTGACCGTGTTCGCATAGTCTTGTATCAGTTGGACTCCTCTTTCAGCGACGTCATTGGTGACCTGGAGATTAGAGATCACATCCTTCAGACGACAAAAGTCCTCGTTCTCGTCCCACTTATCAGTTGGCAGGGTGAGCCACGAAGACCCATACATCTTCAGACCTGCAAATAAGAACCAGGAGGACTCGTCGATCAGGTCGGGGAGTAGCGTCATCTCGTCGACTGAGACGTTCTCGTATGTGAAGTCTTTGGGTACAGGGAGGTGGGACAGCTTCTCTGCCATCTGTTGCTTCACAGTGCCATCCACCTTGTTGCTGCATAGAGCGAAGATGACGGTCTGAGGCCTCAGATACCAGAAGTGCCACCTCATCACTGCCAGTGACGCTTCTGCCACCTCGCGGTCCACTGCCCTATACCTCAGAAAACTGAACATCAGCAGTTTTGTGTAGTAGATGACCTGAAACAGAATAGGCACCATTGTAAGTAAGACAGGTTTATTGTTACCAATTACTTTGTTTCCGTTATAATGAAATGTTTATCTTTGAATAACATTTAAACTTATCTCTAGATTATTTTTGTTTGAAAATACTAACTTTAGCCATCCATCTTGCGTGGTGGTAGGCTCCTGGGCGCATGAGGTGAATGCCACGGCGTGGTTGTGTCCCGAGTACCAGGAGCGTCATCTCTGCCACTTCCCGGTAATCGTCTCTGACGAAACCAGAAGCTGTGCTCAGGAAGCTGACCGCCGCGTCCCGGAGTTCTATTAGCCACGTACTCTCCGCCAGATTCTCGACCTGCAGCTTGCAGTAGGTCGAGAGATCGAGCTCGTCCCATCTTAAAAAATAATAAACAAGAAAATTGTGTGAGAAAACTCTGAAGTTCCGGTTTGGCTTGCTGTTTTATAAACTAGTGGAATATCATGTGTGTCCTAACTTTACCTTGCACAAAAAATGAACTAACCTTCCCTTCAACTGCTGAAACAAAGGATCAGTTGGTGCCGTAGTCCTTCCGAGCAGGGTGACGGCTACTGCCCCCACGATAAGCTCTAGGACGTGATGACGGCATCCCAGCTGGAGTAGCGGTCGCCCGAGCATGTTTTCCAGCCGGACAACTGCACCCTGCACCCTCCCCGTGTTGGTGGAAGTGGTGTCGAAGCAGAGTCCGATGACGCTCTCCTCACATCCCCAATCTTCGAGAGCATGTATGGTTGCCCGCGCCTGCGACAGTCCGGTGCCGTCAGCAACAGCTGGGACTGACAGCAACTTTCCTTCTGTGCAATGAGGAGCCCCGGAGATGAGAATTGCTTGGCGGTGCTCCGCCGTTCCAAGGAAGTTCTGAAACACATGCCATATATTTCAATTTCATGGTTGTAAAGTAACCTATTTTTGTTCACATTCAGTTCTCTTTTTAATTGACATTATGCTTCATGAATCTCATTACTAAATTGATAGCTATGAAAACTTAATCAACTGACCTTGACCATTTTGCCATCCCAGTGGACAACAGTGTGCCTCGGTGGCGTGAAGGAGTCTTCACAGCCGTCGCCACTTCACGGCGATGTGACACTCTTCCCCGGCGAGCCGTTTCTTTCGAGATGCTGAACTGATTGAGGTCTGCTGGTGGATCCGCCGAACGTGTGATAGCAGCCACAATGCTTACTACCTATGTAGAGAATGGAAAGTGGAAAGGAAACTGTCAAAAATACATGTGGGTTACGGGACACTTTAAAACTGACGCTATCGATGAATACTATACACAATACGCACGTGATTATTGAACATGCGGAAACGATCAGCCACTTCCATGACAGCAGGTGCATTAAGGATGCGGCGAGGAAGATTGACAGACACACTTGGCTCTTTCGGCAGGGGGAACGCTAGTTCTGTCTCCGACTCTCCTGACATGCCAGTATCATCATTCTCCATGGCCTCATCTCCGGTTTCGTATGCACACTTTGAGGTTTGCGGCTCCTGGCGAGGACGTTTTCTTCCTTCCTGTAGCTTTCTTTTTACAGCGAAAACTTTATCGTTCCCGCTCATCGTTGCCACCCGAGGACCACGTTGATCGAGGTAGAAGTCAATGTCTTCTTTCTTGTCCTTGTCGGACAGCAGTCGATTCTTCTTTATATCTTCGACAGCGTCAGATGCTCCGATATCCCACAGCTTGTCCACACTGTCCGAAAACTTCTGCCGTTTTCCTCCGGCGTCAGTTTCTCGTTTTCTGCTCTTTTGGAGTAAGTGCCACTCTTTCCACAATGTCTAGCTTCCGTTCGCAGTTGAGCTTTGTGATTGTTTTAATGCGGGCCATGTTCCAAAACTTTAAGACGTTGTTTACGGTTTCTTTGAATGCGTCTTTCCTGTTAGCAGTGTACTGGATAACACTGAAGAAGTATTGCAAAACCTGCCGTGTTGTTGGCAATTTGCTACCACTGATGGAGGACGACAGTTGGCCAACTAAAAAAATTTCAGAGGCCGATCTTAGAGAAGGTAGCGATGTTATTTTCGCCTTTCCTTTTGATGACTCTCTATTTGTAGCTTCAAGAGTTCTTCGAGTTATGGTTGCCATCGATTTGTCCATGACAAAGGATGAGGAACTCAGACAGAATTTCAAAATGTTATGATCTGCAAAAAAAGAAATAGGTTAGGTACCTGGCACAGGCATAGTGCATTTTCTAATTACCTATATACATTATACATTCCGCCCGGGTATGGTGACTCATTTTTTTGAAAAGTATAGGTGATCGTGGTTTTTCCCATTATTTGGCACTATACTAGCACATTGGTATTACCTGTATACAGGCACAACCTTTAAACCGTCAGTCGTATGACATTGGCAGGCACACCAAACGACTTCTCTCATTAAGAGGATTCAGAAAACATCCCTACTTAATGATTTATCTTGATTCAGTAAAAAGTTAAAAAGTACGCATTTAAAAAAAAAACTCGTAATTTCAAGGTCGATGCGAGACCCCTAAATATTGATCAATTTTTGTAAAAATGGTACCAATGTGCTAGTATAGTGCCAAATAATGGGAAAAACCACGATCACCTATACTTTTCAAAAAAAATTGAAAAGTGGACCACCCTATTGTACATGAAGTGGCATGGGTGTTGTGGGTTAGTTGTCGCTGCTGCCATGAATTGTGTTCTCCTCATGTCTAAATGTTCCCTAACTTTCAGTATTTTTGTTTCTGTGTGCAAGTGTTCTATTGGTGTTGTTTGAGTGCATCCTGTAATGATACGAAGTGCGTTGTTTTGTATTGTTTGTAAGATGTTTATGTGTGTGTTTGAGATAATGGGTGCCCAGCATGGGCTAGCATAGTCCATAACTAAGCGAATATATTGTTTGTATATGACTGATGTTGTTTCCTGCTGGTGTCCAAAGTTTGTGCCTGTTAGTACCCTAAGCGTGTTAAGTCTTGACGTACATTTGTTTTTAATGTCCTGAATGTGGTTTGCCTAAGATAATGATGTGTTGTATGTGACCCCAAGTATTTTGGTCCTGTTAGTATGTGGAATGTTGATGTTGTTTAGTGTAAGCTGTGGAATTACTGGTGTTCTTTTGTGTTGCTTGTAAGCAAGGTGATGGTTGATTTTGTGGGCGCTACTTTGAATGTATTGTGTGTGAGCCAGTCTTGTATACTGTTTATTTATGTTTGTAGGTTATTAGCGGTGTCGATGTTGTTGTGGGTGGATGTTAGAGTGATGTCATCTTCATATGATGATAAGGTAAGCTTGTTATCTATGGGTGTTGGAATGTCATGCATGTATAAGTTGAAGAGTGTTGGTGAGAGAACAGAGCCTTCAGGGACCCCGTTCGGGAAAAGCTTGTTTTTGGATGACTTGCCATTAAATGTGACATGTGAGTATCTTCCTGAAAGATAGTTGCTCAGCCACCTTTTGGTGTTATTGTGCATGTTTGTGTTGAGTATTTTGTTTATGAGAGGGAAGCGTGGGATAGCATCAAATGCTTTACTAATGTCTACTGTTGCTAAAGGGGACGTTGAGCTGGTCGTCTGGAGTTGATGCCATCCATGATGTGCTGCGTGAGGTTAGTGAGTAATGTCGTGGTTGAGTGGTGAGGTTGAGTAGGCGATAGTGGAATGTGTGGGTTGGTGATTTGTAAGATTAGTCTTTCTGTTACTTTGGAAGATGTGCATAGTAAAGTAATGGGTCTATAGGAAGCTGGTTCTGTTGGATTTTTGTTTGGTTTGAGTAGTGTAATAATTTTACCTTGTTTCTATATGTCAGGAATAATACAGTGTTGGTATGAATATGTGCTGATATTTGTGAGAGCTAGTATTCCTTGTGAGCCCAAGTGTTTAAGGTGTATGTTAGATATGTTGTTTGGTCCAGTAGCCTTCAAATTCTTAATGTTTTTGATGATCTTGGTAGGTTTTCTTGTGTAGGTTTTCTTGGTAGGTTTTCTTGTGTCTGGCTGTTTGTCTGTCTGCGTGTTTCTGGTTGTTGTCTCTGTTTAAGTGACTTATCTTTGCGTAGTGATTAACTAGAATATTAGCTTGTTGTGTGTATGTTGGGATATTATTTTGGCTGCGACAGATAGCCGCGTGTGAGGTGTGAATGCCGCTGTTAGAGTGGGTAATGCTGTTTATAGTCTTGTATAGCCTGGAAGTATCTGTGGAGTGGTTTAGTGTTGTTATGAATCTGAATGTTTCTGTTTGTTTTTCTTTGAGTTTGTTGTTTATTTCTGGGTTGAACTGTTGTATCTGCTGTTTTATGGCTTCTGTGTGTGGTGTTTGTGTGTTATATTTGAGGTTGTTACGTTGCTTTATGAGGTGGACTATTTCTCTAGTGTAATTTAGGTTGTATTTCCTAATGTTGCACTTGGGTATGTATTTGTTTGTATTATTGATGATCTGATTAAATGTCTTGAGTGTTGTATTGATGTTTATGATGGGTGTCCTATTTAATGTGGTGAATTGTTCCTCAGTCTGTATTTTGAACTGTTCCCAATCAGCTTTCTTGTAATTTCTGTAAGTGTGCCTAAGGCTGTTGGGGCAGAATGTAGAATATGTTGTAATGATGATGGGCAGGTGGTCTGATGACAGTTGTTTTTCTGTTCTCCATTGTGTATGTGTTGCTAGTGAGGGGGAACAGAACGTTATGTCTGGGGAGGAGTTTGAGTATCCTGCTTGATGTCGTATGTGTGTATGTTCTTCTGTATTGTTAAGAATGAAGAGGCTGTTTAGTTGTGTGGCTATGGTGGCACCTCTGGTGTTGTTTTGGTTGTGCAGGTACCAACTAGTGTCTTTGGCGTTGAAGTCTCCTCCTAAGATGACATTAGTGAGAGAGGCCAGATTGAGTAACTGTGGATTGTAATTGGCTGGCACCTGAGGTGAACTATCTGGTGGGATGTAAATGTTGATTAGTATGGTGTTGTTTTTGCGCGTGTTTTAACGTTAACTGCCTGTATTTCTATCGTGTTATCTGCTTGGATTGTGTTTGTAATATTTTGGGTAGCATCACTGTAGCTAATGCTTTTACGTATGTAAGTGATGAGTCCACCCCCGTTACCCCCAGTACGATCTTGACGGATCGCCGTGAAGTCAGGGATGGTGGGTGTTTTGTGTGTGCGTTTTAGTTTTGTTTCTTGTAAACTTATAAGTGCTATGTGAATGTTTTGTTTGTGTACGAATTCCCTAAGCTGCATGATTTTGTTTGTGAGGCCATCTACGTTGTACTGTAATATGTTAATATTATACTTCTGTATGTGTCTCATGGCGCTATTGTGTCTATGTCTTTGTGTATGGTGACATGTGTAAGTTGTAGTGGGGCCTGGATTAGTCTTAATGTCGCCAGAGAGTAAGAGTTGTCGAGGGATGGTGAGCAGTCTTTTTAGGGGCCAGCTCGTGGGGGCTGTCTGTGGAGGAGATGGCAGCGAAAGTAGATGCGAGAAGATTCGCCACCGATCTAGGTTCATAGAGAAGCCCGTCACTAGTTCGGAGGACCGGGGGTCGGGATGGGGCATGTCGTCTCTCGACACTCCTCTCCTTCATCCAGATGGTAGCCGATGGTGTGGAGGAGGTGATACCTGATACAAAGGTATGCCAGGAAGCTCGGCGCGCTTTCTTTATCGCTCGGTGAGCAACGGCTCTGGCTCGCTGCATCTCCATGCGATGGGCAGGGGTTCGCATACGGGTAGCCCTCTTCTTGGCTCGAGTAGCCTCTGCGCACTCTGGGTTCCACCAGGGTACACGTCGGGCTCGGGGGCAGGCAAAAGATCGTGGAATGCTGGTGCTTGCTGCTGCGACAACAGTCGCCTCAAAGTACGGAATGTATTCATCGGAGGATGGAAAGTGGGCCGTCGTACATGTGGAAGTGTTGTTCCGGAAAAGTGGCCAATTAGCTCTGGCCGTTATCCACTTCTCCGGTACCCGAATGGTCTGGTCGTGCCGATTTAGTGTGAGGCAAACAGGGAATAGTCACTGCCGTGGTCATCCCGAAGCACTTGCCAGGTGAAGTCTAGGAGGCCGTCCGTCGAGATGAACGATAGATCTATGCAGGACGTGGTGCATCTGGTGGTGTGGTAGTGTGTGGGGAGCTGATGTTGAGGCACTCGAAGGAGAGTTCAGCCATGAGGGTAATCAGGATCGGAGCCACAAAAGTGGAGGTCGTATCACCCCACAATTGATGGCGACTATTGAAATCGCCCAAGAGTAGGAAGGGCCTGGGGAGATGTTGAACAACCTCAACCAGGTTATCGCGGGAAACTTGGGAGTGAGGGGGGAGGTAGATCGAGCAGACTGTGTATTGCTTGTCCAGGAAAATCCTGGCAGCAACCACCTGTAACGGGGATCAAATAGGGAGGTTGTAAAAGGGGACTGTACGGTGGACGAGGATGGCAGCCCCGCTTCATGTACAGATAGGAGATGAAGGGGTAGTGCTAGAATATCCGGTAGGGTAGGGCATCGGTCTGGTCCCCAGGATTAGCTCCTGGAGACAGACACATACCGGAAGAGCAGAGGCAATCAGGGAATTTAGGCCTTCGTAATTTGCGAAGATTCCCCTACAGCTCCTTTGTAGGATCGTCGCTTTCGGAGGGTTCAATGTCGGACGAGGGAGAAGTGGAGAGGTGAAGGTGCTAGGGAGTTAGACTCTGGATGGAGATTTAGGTCCATGATGGCGGGGGGTAGGTCGGGGACCTGTCGGGTCACCTGCCGTTCACCAAGGAGGTAATCGGCTGACCTGCCAAACCCTTCGGGGACTGTGGGAACGAGTCGACCGAACGGGACCGGAGACGTAGATCACGGCAGCCGGGGACCGACGCGGGCTCAGAGGGTGAGGAGTCTCTAGGCAGGGTTCAGTGGTCATGCAACAGGGAAGAGTTCCGTTGTCTAAATTGGCACCTCCCTGTTTGTCTGTGGTTTCCCGGGACACCCGGGGTGACGAAAGGGGGTACCAGTAAAACCGGGCGGGTGGAGGAGAGGACAAAGTCTGGGTGGCCGATGAGGGAAGAGCCGGAGGTATGAGAGGGGCCGGGTCAGTGGGGGTACAAGGGGATGAGCCAGGGTGCTCCCGTGGTTGAGTGGAGAAGATGACACCAGGGGATAAGGGTAGATCCATGAGGCTCGAGGGTGCGGTCGAGGGTACTCTAGTCACACCAGGTAGGCGTGCCAGTGCTGCATCCACTGGATCCTCGGATGTGGGGTGATCTGCCCCGTGTCTTGCACTAGGTGGTGGCTCGTGCACGTCAGCAACGACTGTCAACTTCTGCAGGGGTGAGTGCGAGGGTGAGAGGGTCATCGTAGACGAGGTTAAGGGTATAGGTGCTCGAGTTCTCCTTTTAGATTTAGGAGAAGAGAGGGAGGCTTGTCGGATGGTCGATGAGTCTGGAGACTCACTCCGGCGGCGTCTCCGCCTCGTTGATTTACCCCGGGCGCTAGGTTTGGGTGTGTTCTCGGAGTGCGGTGAGAGCGGGGTTCCTGGGAGGCGGGAACCGAGAGTCGCGATTCCAGAGGTCTGGGAAGTGTGTAGCTTTGGAGATTCATGGTGGGTAGGCATGGTAGGGGGACAGGCGGCTTCCGGTCCGGCGTGGGGCCCGATCGGGAAGGGGGATTAGTAGTCGATGGGGGTTTGAGCGGCGGATCCGGACGGCGAGTCGAGGGAACTGAGCTGAGGGCTGCAGCATAAGAGAGCCCCGGCCTCACCTCCCGACTCCGCACCCTGTCTCGCGCCTCTCGGAAGCTGATGAAGTCCGCCACCTGCAGGGCACGGACCTCCTTCTCAAACTTAAAAAAAATATGATACATTGACGAGACGAAGAAGGATGTGTGCCGGCGCAGTTTGAGCATTAAGGCGAGTTGGGACATCGTTCTGGGTTGGTGATAGCCCCGCAACGTACGCACAGTTGTTGTGGCTGTCGGCATACCGAAATGACGTACCCAAACTTATTGTACTTAAAAGCAACGGGTCGGGTCTGGAATGTATGGGCGGACAGAAAACTCGCATGACGCGCGATCTCTCATGCCCCACACAACACGACCAGAAGGGACTAGGGTGTTGAACGTGAAAGGAGGCGCGGGGTGGGAAAGGAGGTGCCTCCTTGACGAGATGTGAATCGATGAACCTTAATGACACCATGGGGTGTGAGATCTTCTAATAACTTGTTCTCGGGTATCATCAATAAACAAGTAGCGAAGATAGTGCCCTGACTCTGGTTCAGGCGAAGGTGAGGGGAAACGGACACCGAGCATCCGAGGACTTCTGTGAGGGAGAGTAGGGCATTCGTTTCTGCCGCTGTTCGCAATTTTATAAGGAGAGAACGGTCCTTCTGTGGTCGGGCGTCATAACGGCTAGAGTTGCTGTGCGTGCGGAGCGCCTGGAATGTCCTTTCAGAGTTGGACGGCAGGGACCCAGAATTAGGGCGAAGAACTAAAAATTTGTGAATGCTGGGTAGGGACAGAGAAGCTGTTGGTTTGAAGTGGACTGGGACATTAGTGGTCGATAGGACGGACGTGGGCGCCAACTGCCTCGTCCGTCACGGGGCTTTCTCCGTGGAGGCGCGGGTCGATGACGGGTGAGAGGGGCATACGGAGAGAGCGAGAGGCCTGGTTTTCGGGGCGAGGCTTCCATGGACCCTGTTGTCTTGCCCGTAGCTGGCTGAGGGGAGTTGAGGTGGGACCCCTGCTCTAGAGGAGGTGTGTCCAAAGGCATGGTCGAGGTACAGGTTGCGGTCGGTGACGAAGGAGGAGAATGCGAGTGTTTCGTAGCCAGAGGAGGGGCGACCACCTCACGACGTGGTCTTCCAGTGGTAGAGGACTCGGGGGCTTGGTCGCCCCTACCCGAGTTCTAGGGCAAGAAGTAGAAGTATCCATACGTTATTAGATTGAGAAAAACGGACATGGGCCACGAGAAACTGCGTACCGGTGAGAAAGGGAAGCCGAGCGCAAACCGCCTGGGGCGGGGTACCTCGTCCCCAGGGGACACACCGTCGGTTTAACCCTTTAAGAACGCGTCCGCAGCATATGCGGTCACTCTTGTTACCAGAACGTATAGGTTTTATTGTTATTCAAAACTAAATATTTTAATAACTAGTCACTGAAATGATACACATTTTGGGTTCCTTTCACGACAACTAAATGACATCTATATATAAGCATGTAGAAACCTTTATAGAAACGAGGCATTGTAGTACAATTTATATTATTATTTCTGGTGGACCTTAAGGTACCATCCGTTGTTAAAGGGTTAAAAACGGGGCCCCGTGACACGAAGGCTTGCCCCCAAACGGCGCAAAGACCCCAACCCCCCAATCCCACCGGTCCGGACACCCAACCATCGAACACAGTGACGCCCTAAGGGCGTCACCTCCGGAGGACAGCACTGGAGACCCGTACTGGGAGCCAAAGACTTTAGTGGCACTTAGCCCAGTCTCCCCAGTAGCCTGTCCGGCATGGGTGACCCTTCCGGGGGCTAAGCCCCCACCGACGTAGCCCACTGGGTTAACACGGGAGCCCACCCGCCACGATAAGGTGGCCACAGGCGGGGTGTATATATATATACACAGGGTGTCCCAGAATTAACTATCTATTTCAATGAAATCGGACAAATTTTTTAAAAACACACTTTTATTTATGTTTATCATGTTTAATATGTTAAAAATGTATAAATTTCTAAATTTTTTTCATAATTTTATTTTCATAATTTTTTCATTATCTGGTCCAATGAAAGACCGTCTGAAGTCATAGAATGGCAAAGAGACTCTCCAAAAGTTAACGTGTGGCTTGGAATGACCAAATCCAAAATTTATGGCCCATTCTTCTTTGCGGAGCAACTGTAACAGGTACCGTCTACCTTGATATGCTTCAGCAGTTTCTCGAACCACAGCTTCTTGATGATGGCATTCTTGATAATATTGTGTTTCAACAAGATGGAGCACCCTAAATTTTGGATTTGGTCATTCCAAGCCACACGTTAACTTTTGGAGAGTCTCTTTGCCATTCTATGACTTCAAACGGTCTTTCATTGGACCAGATAATGAAAAAATTATGAAAATAAAATTATGAAAAAAATTTAGAAATTTATACATTTTTAACATATTAAACATGATAAACATAAATAAAAGTGTGTTTTTAAAAAATTTGTCCGATTTCATTGAAATAGATAGTTAATTCTGGGACACCCTGTGTGTATATATATATATATATGTATATATACTCGTATATTATATATATATTGACAAATTCACTAGTATATAACAAGTTGTATTGTTATAATGTTATAATGTTTCAGACAAACAAAGAACCTGGGATCCACTCATTGCTGGTCTACCTAACCGTGTTTGTAATTGCATATTACGCACGCATGTTCTCCGTGGTGGCGGAGGGGACCTACTTTTTTATGTGGGTTCCGAACCACAAAGACCTTAATTTTACTATCTTAAACTATACTCAATCTACAGTAGTTAAAGGTGGAGCTAGGCCACGTACGTTAGGTGATAGGAATCCCCCCTCCCTATCGACGTTTCGAGCCCTTTCGCCCAGTTGAATAGGGATGTGAACAAGGGAAAAACTATTTTAATTGAGGACTCTTTAGTGCGCCATTTGGATAAGGAGTTCGTTAAAGGGAATCCAACCAAGAGGAGGAGGGTCTCTTACCAGGGGCCAGGGTTGACAGAATTAGAGACGAAGTAGATAAGATTGATGGTGCCTCCCGTCACTCGATGTTGGTGACGATGGTAGGGGGGACGACTCGTATAGGCCCGATACGAGAGTGCCTGACCTTCTGGAGAGATATAGGGGTTAATTAGGTCCCTGAAGGCCAGGTAAGATAGGACTTTACTTCTAGGTATTACCCCTAGCCACGGTTTGGGTCTTAGGATTACGTCTAAAACAATATTTTTGAATACTAAACTAGAAGAGATTTGTGCTGATGTAACTGTACCCTTTGTAAAGCTGTGGTCAGAATTTAGTGATCCTAGTCTTTTTATAAAAGATGGGGTGCATTTCAATGAAATAGGGAATGCTAGGCTAGGTAGGTTAATCGTTGAGAACATTCGAAAAATAGTGAAAAATAGTTTGAAACGCCAATCCGTGGTAAAAAATAATTTAAACGTCTTTTATTGTAACGTGCGTAGTATTACAAATAAATTGAACGAATTTAAGGCAATAATTTATTCAGGGAACTTCGATAAACCCGGTTTGCGCATGCCAAGGCCTTTGCCCATACACTACTCATGTGCACTGAGCTACTTTGCTCAGTTGTGCCGTGCCTTCATCGAGTGAAGATGTCAGCTACACTCTCTGAAGACGACCTTATATTGATTGCGTTCACGGTGTCAGCGCAAGAACTGAGCGAAAGCTACATGCCTCCCCATACACGCTCAAACTAGACATGTGCATTGCTGGGACTGCGCATGGATTTTCAGGAAGCGACCGAATTAGCACAGTGCACGCGCGGGGCCCGCGCATTTCTGCAAACTACCCCCATACACGCACAAATTAAACTGCACAAACCAGTTGGTGCAGTGCACATGCGTATTTTCACTGAGCGTGTATGGGCCCCTTTAAGGTTATTGAGGTTAAGATAGATTTTCCGGCAGCAATTAATGCGTTATGCTTTGAAGTTAGCTTTAATTTTGTTGTTTATAGACTCCCGTTCAACCCTTCGATACCGATACTAGATTTTACTCACTTCTTGGTAACTCTATTAATAATCGGGATAGTATAATTGTCGGAGACTTTAACTGCCCTAACGTTAATTACGAGAATTTTACTGGTAATGATTAGGGTTTGAGACTGATTGAGTTCATGGAAGATAATTTCTTAGGACAGGTGGTCACCGAACCAACGCGCGGTGACAATATCTTAGACGTGGTGATGACGAACGACGATAATATAGTCGAAAGTTTAGAAGTAGGTGAGAGTTTGGGATGTAGTGATCACCAAATTATTAGGTTTAAGCTATTGATAGGAAACAGTAAGGATAGTAACGTAATAGAAGTCCCCGATTTTCTTAGGTGTAATTTTGATAGTTTTGCGGACAGGATGAGAGTAGTGGACTGGGATAATTTATTTATGGGTAATGACGCAAATTTTCATTGCAAGGCGTTTAAAGAAAGTTTTATGAATGCCGAAAGGTAGTTTATTCCTCGTAGGCCCAAGCGCGCTAGAAATCATGGTAGGCCCAAGTGGTGGACTAGGGAAATAGGCGAGTTCATAAACGAACGTAACAGAGCGTATAGACTTAATAAGCACAATGGCACAGTAGTTAAGTTTAATAGATATATCGAGCGTAGACGTCAGGTTAAAAGATCTGTTAGGAATGCTAAGCGTAATTTAGAGATACTTATAGCTGCGGATAAACGTTAAGCCGATAAAAGATAACATAGGCTCTCTAGTGGACGCTAACGGCGCTTTGGTTCCCGACGCTCAGGCGATGGCGGGTATTTTTAACAACTTTTTTACGACTGTTTTTACCGTAGAAGACGTAAATAATGTCCCCGACGTTGACGATATTGTTCCATTTAGTAGCGAGAATATTTTGAGTGATATAACTCTTTACGGGGGTGAGATTGCGCTTTATATCGATAAGCTAAAAGTTAGCAAGGCTCCAGGCACTGACGCGCTTTATCCTAGACATTTGAAAGATTTGAAAGACGTTATAGTAGGCCCATTAACAAAAAATTTTAATAAGTCACTGGAAGCGGGGATTATTCCTGAAGACTTCAAATTAACTAACGTTACGCCCATTTTTAAAAAAGGCGACCACACAGTAGCTAGCAATTATAGGCCTATTAGCTTAACGTCAACTGTCGGTAAACTTTTGGAGTCCGTAGTTAGGGACCGTATCGTCGATCACTTAGAAAGTCGCAATTTGATTAATAGTAGTCAGCATGGGTTTCGACGCCATAGATCTTGTTTAACTAATTTGTTAGAGTTTTATAACGAAATAGTGCGCGAATACGATAGGCATAGAGCGGCTGGCGTTATTTATTTAGACTTTAAAAAAGCGTTCGATACAGTTCCGCATAGAAGATTAATTGCGAAGGTTAAAGCGCACGGTATACGCGGTCAGGTAGCTAACTGGTTAGAGGAATGGCTTCGTGCTAGAAAACAGAGGGTCGTTGTTAATGGTAGGGAATTAGGGTGGTTGGATGTAGGTAGCGGTGTCCCACAGGGTTCAGTGTTAGGCCCATTGCTATTCGTAATCTACATTAACGACATAGATGTGGGTCTGACCAGTAACGTGTCAAAATTCGCAGACGATACTAAAATAGGCGGTAAAGTTGTTAACGTGGGCGATTGAAAGAGGCTCCAAGATGATGTAAATAGGATTATGGAGTGGACGGATAAGTGACAGATGCAATTTAAGGTAGACAAATGTAAAATTTTGCATATAGGTTCTCGTAACAATAATTACACGTACACGATGGACAATAGACAGTTGCGAGTGTTGACGAGGAAGTAGATTTAGGCGTACGCGTATCTAAGGATTTAAAAGTTAGGAACCAGTGCCTGGAGTCTTGCGCAAAAGCTAATAGGATGTTAGGCTTCATAGCGCATAATTTCGAATTTAAATCGAAGAATATTATATTGCCCCTTTATAAGTCCCTAGTCACGTCTCACTTAGAATATGCCGTTCAGTTTTGGTGCCCGTATTTGCGTGAGGATATTGATAGGTTGGAAAGGGTTCAGCTTCGCGCCAAGAAACTAATTCTGTTCTTGCGTAACAAGTCTTACGAATGCAAAAAACTTCACTTTTTTCTACGTGACGGTCAAAATATGAAAATAAAAACCCAGTCTAAAAGACAGAGTTTATTTCCACAACAGTTTCGATGCCCACTGGCATCCTCGTCGGGTGGATACAGAAAAACGAATGAACCAAAACAAGAAGGAAAAACAGTCCAGGGACCGACCGTTAAGAAATTCGCACCTAGGTTAGATCCCATTCTCCCGACACCGGAAGGGCATTTTGTTACAGGGTCCCGCTTATAAGTACATTCACACAAATTAAAACTATCTTCTTGTTCTATACATACAGATTCTAATATTTTGACATAATTACTGCATTTATTATTGCATTTTTGTTGTTTTGTTTTTGTTTTTTAACATTTATTATTATTATCTTTACCCTAATTATTAAATTTATAATATTACCTCTAGACGTATTTAAAGATAACTTACCAACCGGTTGTAAAGTGGGAACAAAAATAGTACTGAACGATATGAAAGCCCTTCATATCGAGTACAGGTTTCCGTATACTTTAAGCGGTGAAATATTATTAAACCGCGTATACTGCGTAATGCAGAGCAATAATGATGTAATTGTAGACTCGGTTAAGTGCGAGTTCAGTATTTTGAAAAAAGTGAAATGTATTTATATATTTGTGTGTGTGTGTGTGTTGTGTGTGTGTGTGTGTGTGTGTGTGTGTGATATATTGATGGCTGTACGATTTCTTATTTTGCGCGGAAGATAAAGTGTATGTATTTATTTATTTAGTTGTGTGTATATATTTCTGCTATGTTGATGGTTATATTATTTCTTAGTTTTGATCACTCCAATGTATATTTATTTTCTATATATCTCCATAATTGGGTGTATGTATATATATATATATATATATATATTTCTCCTGTACTGTTATACTGACGGATATATTTTTTGATTATATGCATATTCCTCGTTCATATTTCTTAAACTATTATTATTTTTAATTGATCATTCAAAATGTATATTTATTTTCTATATATTTACTACATAGAAAAAATCGTGCATTACCATGTTTTGCAGACAAACTACCCCCGGATCAATAATCAAATGATCCTGTTATTTTAAATCCGTTCAATAATCAAATGTTCCTGTTATGTTGAAATTATGATGTGGAAGAGTGAGCAACGACTCCCTGACGAGATGTATTTCTTGAATTGACCCACAGAGCAGATGTTCACATCTTCTGAAGACTGCATGTTCCACATTTTATAATAAAGAAATTATAAATATATCCATTCCTTTAATTATATTTTTTAAAAAGAAAAGAGCTTTCGGTTTCCACGTTAAACTGTGGGTCTAAGGCGGAGTGAAAACCTTAACCGTTGTTACAATTCGGGGAAGAGCTAGTTATTATTATTACTAAAGAGAAAAATCGTGCATTAGCATGTTTTGCAGTCATACTACCCCCCGGATCAAATGATCGTGTTATTTTAAATCCGGTTCAATAATTAATCAAATGTTCCTGTTATATTGAAATTATGATGAGCAACGACTCCCTGACGAGATGTATTTCTTGAACTGATCCACAAAGCAGATGTTCACATCTTCTGAAGACTGCATGTTCCACATTTTATAATAAAGAAATTATAAATATATCCATTCCTTTAATTATATTTTTAAAAAAGAAAAGAGCATTCGGTTTCCACGTTAGACTGTGGGTCTAAGGCGGAGTGAAAACCTTAACCGTTGTTACAATTCGGAGAAGAGCTCTTTGTTATTATTATTATTATTACTAAAGAGGAAAATCGTGCATTAGCATGTTTTGCAGCCATACTATCCCCCGGATCAAATGATCCTGTTATTTTAAATCCGGTTCAATAATCAAATGATCCTGTTATGTTGAAATGTGGAAGAGTGAGCAACGATTCCCTGACGAGATGTATTTCTTGAACTGATCCACAGAACAGCTGTTCACATCTTCTGAAGGCTGCACGCGCCACAGATCTTATAGACAATGCAGGTCCTGTATATGAGCTTTAATTATTTCGATGAAATAGTGAGCAATCATTCCCTGACGAGATGTATTTCTGAATCCACGTTAAAACTGTAGGTCTAAGGTCGGAGTGAAAAGCTTAACCATTGTCAAAATGAGCAAATCAGCGCGATGATGTGAAAGAGTGAGCAATGATTCCCTGACGAGATGTATTTCTGATTCGGTTTCCACGTTAAACTGTAGGTCTAAGGCCGGAATGAAAAGCTTAACCATTGTCAAAATGAGCAAATCAGCGAGATGATGTGAAAGAGTGAGCAATGATTCCCTGACGAGATGTATTTCTGATTCGGTTTCCACATTAAACTGTAGGTCTAAGGTCGGAGTGAAAAGCTTAATCTTTCCAATTCGGCGAAAAGGAGTTAATTATTATTATTACTACTGTAATTTGTACCACCCCATATATATATATATATTTAAAAAAAGAAAAGATTGAACAAAACTCTCTCTCCTCTCTCTCTCTCTCTCTCTCTCTATATATATATATATATATATATATATATATATATATATATATATATATATATATATATACACGAAATAGGTGTACGCCTGGTGTGAATGAATTCTGTATTTAAAATGATTCTATAGTTTCATTGGTACGTTTTTATTTCCCACTAACTGTGTACACGAGATAAGTGTACGCATGGTGTAAATGAACTCTGAAGCTGTTCTTTTTGCAGATGTTTATACAGAAAACATGTAATTACATCATTGAAAACATTAACTAGGAATCGTGAGAGATACGCGTCTGGTAATCGGGAGTCGAACCCACGATCTCATATCTTTCTGCAGACGTTTTATACAGAAAATAAGTAATTACATCATTGAAAACATTAACTAGGAATCGTGAGAGATACGCGTCTGGTAATCGGGAGTCGAACCCACGATCTCATATCTTTCTGCAGACGTTTATACAGAAAATAAGTAATTACATCATTGAAAACATTAACTAGGAATCGTGAGAGATACGCGTCTGGTAATCGGGAGTCGAACCCACGATCTCATATCTTTCGGCAGACGTTTTACAGAAAATAAGTAATTACATCATTGAAAACATTAACTAGGAATCGTGAGAGATACGCGTCTGGTAATCGGGAGTCGAACCCACGGTCTCATATCTTTCTGCAGACGTTTATGCAGAAAACACTGGATTACATTCAATTGTTAGTACTTTCAGGTTTGCCCCCGACCCCACCTCATGCACCCGCATGTTTATTTCTTTTGCTGTTTATTATTTAATATAATTGTGTGTATATCTTTCCAATTAAATAACAGAGATGTTATCTAAGAATATGACACCATACAAATTACGTGTAAATAACGGCGTTGATAAAACATTTTTTATACAGGGTGTCCCAAAAGTCCCTATCTATTTTGTTGAAATAGGCTGAATTTCAAATTAATGTTTTAATGACATGATTGCATGCACCTTTCTAGACAAATACATGCATTAGATTTCTATTTTAATTATTTTTAAATTTTTAATTAACTTTGATATGCTTCAAAATTTTCTAGAACCTCAACTTCTTGAAGTTGGCATTCTCGACGATGTCGTCTTTCACAGGATGGGGCACCATGTCATTATGCCAGAATTGTTCAGACATACCTAAACGAGCGTTTTCCAAATCGTTGGATTGGACGTTGGGTAAATAGGCCTGGGCAGCGCGATCTCCGGATTTGACCCCCATTGGATTTCTTTGCTTGGGGTTTCATTAAATCAGAGGTCTATCGCAGAAATATTCGAGATTTACCAGATCTGCGAGATCGCATTAGGCAAGCAGTTGAGAAAATAACCCCTGAAATGCTCGGAAATGTGTTCCGCAATGCAGCTGACCGCTTTGAGATTTGCAGAGATACAGATGGAGCTCATGTGGAAACTACTAATTAAAGATTTTAATGGTGTAATATTTGTAATTTGTATAGAAATACATCTGTATTCAGGTCAGTGTGACATTTATTTGAAATTCAGCCTATTTCAACAAAATAGATAGGGACTTTTGGGACACCCTGTATAAAAGGTATACATTTGCTTCGAGAGAGGAAGTTCGAACCAAATTCCTTCGCGTCCGATCGTACCTTTCAAAAGGCCTCGGGGTAAAACACGTGTGATTCGTTTCGCTCCACTCAACTCGTGAAAGAAAGTAAATAAAACAGCGTTTAAAAATTAATTCTTATATGTTAATAATTGATTCTCTTAAAAGGAGGAAATTTATATGCTTTAAATAATATATTTTGGCATGATGCCACACACAATTTGCAAGTAAAGAGAAATAATCAACGCATTTAATAAAATATAATTTTATATACATTAAAAGCAAGGGATCAAATTGAAGGAGTCGAGTGAAGGATTCCCGAGACAGAGAGGACAAGTTTGACCCAGATTCCTTTCAAAAAGGCCTCAGGGTAACAGGTGTGATTCGAGTTGACCAGATTCTCGGTAATCCTTCGCTCGACTCCTCGTGAAAGAAAGTAAGTAAACAGCGTTTAATAATTAATTTCTTATATTGTTAATAATTGATTCTCTTAAAAGGAGACAAATTTATTTGTTTTTTTAATAATTTTTGGCATTTTTCTGATTTTCATTCACATAATATATACAGAGGCGTGTGTGTGTGTGTGTGTGTGTGTGTTTGTGTGTGTGTGGGCGTGTGTGTGTTGTGTGTATAGATTTGAGAATGTTAATGGAACGATTTCTTTTGCTAAGCTAATTGTTTAGTGATTTTTTTAATTTTAATATTGTTTTAATTCACTTTAAGGTGAAAATCCGTTTATATTTATATAAGGAATTACAAAATTAAAGCACTGTTATTGTGATTCTTTGTATGTATATATATATATATAATATATATATATATTATAATATATATATATATAAGGTAAGGAGAAAGTTGTTCATTTGTGTGTATTTCGTCTGAACTAATATTTTGACGATTGTACGTTCGCGTCCTACCTCAAAAAGGCTTCAGGGTAAACGATTCGAGTCGGAATCCTTTCCTCGTGTGTGTGTGTGTGTTGTGTGTGTGTGTGTGCACGAGTTGTTCATTCGTTTATATATATATATACAGCACACATGGGGTGAGAAGTTTGGGGGGAATGAGGGAGGAGGGGGAACGACCGCGTGTTTTGAGTTGACCCAGATTGTCGGAAATCCTTCCTCGTGAAAGAAAAAATAGCGTTTAATGATTAATTCTTATTGATAATTAATTTCTTATAATAATTGATTCTCTTAAAGGAGAAAATTCATTTGTTTTAAATTAATATACGTTTAGCTTCATTTGATTGAAATTAATATACGTTTAGCTTCATTTGATTTAAATTAATATACGTTTGGCATTTTTTCTGATTTTCATTCACATGATATGTACAGAGGCGTGTGTGTGGGTGTGTGTGTGTGTGTGTGTTGTGTGTGTGTGCACGAGTTGCTCATTCGTTTATTATATATATATACAAGCACAGATGGGGTGAGAAGTTTGGGGGGAATGAGGGAGGAGGTGGGACGACCGTGTGTTTTGAAATGTCGTTTGTTTCACCTATCTTCGTAAGTTATCTTTTCCTTTCCCACTGTTATTCGTGACTTAAATTGTGATATTAATAATAAAAATAGGAATAAGTGATTTATTGTGTAAAGAGTGTGTGTTTAAATTATTTATTTAATAAACAGAATTTCTTTTAATTGTTGGAATTAAGAAGATTCATCTGTATTGATTAACTACCATCATATAAATATATTGTGGTATTTAAATGGATGATTAATATATGGTTTAATTTAATAAATATTGCTATCTGGCAACTCAGTCTTCGATTAATATATGAATTAATTAAATATATAGCACAAACTGGCAACTCCGCCTTCTATTGGAATTAAATACATGGCGCTATCTGGCACTCAGCCAAATGACGGATTAGAGGTCTATAAAAGAGCGAGAGGCGGCCGACGGAGTCATACAAGCTCGGCCCCAGCCGAGCAAGGATCTCTGGTCCTTTCTCTTTCTGACCCTTTGGGTGGTGAGAAGACCTCTTCCACCCTTAGAGGCCTCTTAGGTTGGTATACCCTTTTGGGGGGAAGCTTGGGGGAGAACTCCGCCTCCAAGTTGCATGCCCTTGCAATCCCATTTGGGGTTGGCAATAAAGGCCAGTACTCTTCTCTCTCTCTCTCTCTCTCTTCAGGTGTACCCCTCCCCCCTTGGCGACTTCTAAGCCAACTGGCTGATTAGGAGCCTATAAGACAACGCCTACTCGGCTGAAGTCTTAATATGCACTTGGCTCCTTCCAGGTGAACACCTCTCCTCCTTTCTCCTCCTTCTCCTTTCTCTTGGGGGATAACGCCGCCTCCAAGTTTCATGACCCCTTGTTGCACCTGCAGCATCCCCCTTTTTGCAGCACCCTACCCCCCTTTGCAACATTGAGTTGTTGCATAACCCCACCCCCTTGCAACACCCACCCCCTTTGAGACATTGCAACATTACGTAATAATTTGCAACATTCCTGCACTCTCCCTTTTGCGGCTATGCTACTAACGCGCATGTGAAATCGGAATGCTTTGTAGACTTGGGTAACATGTGCGAATCGGCCAATTAAGTATAAGTGATGTAGATGTATTAGGGGTAACCAGTGGTAATTTTACATACGTTAGTGATATGAGTGGTACCACAGGTGGATTGATCATTGTCTCACTTGTAATAATATAAAAGACTGAATGTTAGAGTTCATATTCTGCATCCATTTCCTTCTTTCTGAGCATAAACCATTAAAACTATTAATTATTTTACCAACTTATGCGCAACATGACATAAGAAGAACTCAATAGGTAAGAATAATCGTGTCGATTGGTCTAATGTTAATATGCAACAGAGAATAGAATACAAAGGCAGAACAGATCACCTCTTTAATCCTTGCTCAAATGATTCTCACTGTAAACTCATAGATAGTTATTATATGAAGATAGTATCTCTGTTAAGAGAAGCAGGAAGCCCCCTGATTAAATCTTACAAACTATCATACTAAGATTATTCTGGATGGAATGATTTTATTGTCCCCCTGTAGAGGGAATCGAAAGACGCCTACGATTTGTGGTGCTTTCATGGTAGACCCAAATTAGGACCAGTATCATAAATATAACATGTGAAGAAGTAGGGGTCAGTATAAGGCGGCCATAAGGCGATGTAAACAGGAAGAGTCTATTCGAGCATCAAAAGCCTGTTAAGCTCACATAAATAACGATAATAAAATTTTTTGGAAATTTGTTAAGAATCAAGCGGGTGTCAAAAATACCCTCCCTCCGACAATCGATGGGGTGTCGGGGTAGGATGAAATTGCGAAGCTGTGGAAAAATCACTACTCAAACATTCTTAACAGTGTGAGTAGGGATAATCTTAAGATAGATTGCAGCGAAACGTCTGTGCGGGGGACAAGGGAAAATACTTTGATATTAGTTCCTGAAGTAAAGAACTCGAATGCTCGAATGAGCACTTAAAATATGCCAATGTAGTGGTATGTCTGCATATATTATTGCTCTTATCAGCCATGTTTGCTCATAGCTATATCCCTGCAGAGTTCATGAGGGTATATATCTTGCACCTAGTCAAAATAAGTATGGAGACATTCTTTCCAACAATAATTACAGCCCTATTGCTGTCGCATCCTGCTTCTCGAAACTACTAGAAAAACTCTTGTTACTTCGAGTAAATGATTACCTATGGATATCTCCTAATCAGTTTGGTTTTAAAGGTCCCACTCAACTGACCTGTGTATCGTGTATTTAAAGAAATAATCTCTAAATACACTGACAATATTCAACTATTTATAGCTGTTTCCTAGATATAAGTAAGGCATATGATAGGTGAACCACAATATTTTTATTTAAAAACTAGAAGACGGAAGGTTTCCCATATACATAAATTAAAATTAAGTTTTTTAAATTTTGGTATTCCATCAATCTTTTACCGTTAGGTAGGGCAATGTACTATTCGAATATTTTGGCTCCTCTTGCAGGGTGAGACAAGGCTCCTTGCTCTCTCCTATGCTGTTTAATGTGTATGTTAACGGATTAATTGCTTCAGTTAATGAGACAACAGTGAGATGTTGTATAGATAACACAAAGATAAATCACTTAGTTTATGCCGATGATATGGTGTTTATAAGTCCCTCTGTTAAAGGTCTGGATCGGCTACTAAAAGTCTACGAAGTGTATTCGCAAAAATATATTCTTTTTAATGTTACAAAAACTAAGGTTATGCAATTTCATCCTAAAAGCTGTAATCAGCCGGCTGATATAAGGTTTAAAATGAAAGGTGAAGTAATTGAGGAAGTACAAGAGTTTAACTATTTGGGTCAAACTATCACCAGCTCCTTGAGTGATGACTCAGATATAAGAAAACAATCTCGAAGCCTTTATGCTAAAGCGAATATGACTATAAGGAACTCCCGGTTCTGTACAGGTGAAGCTAAAGACATTCTCTTTCGTACTTTCTGCAGTTATATATACGGACAGCAACTGTGGGTGAATTATAAAAAAAGGTTCTGGCAGAACCCTAAATTTGCTGTACACAGGTCTTTTAGACTCCTACATAAATTACCCCCGAGATGCCCAGCTTCGCAAATGTGTGCTACCCGCAATGTCCCAAGCTTCCCGGAGGTAACAAGACGTGCTCAATACAGTCTAATGCAAAGAATTAAAAAATCAACCAACCAGATTATCCAAGCTATCCATGAGTCCTGCCGGTTGTCTTCTAAGTTATGGAATTCATGGTACGAAAACGTCTGTCTGTAGCTCCACTTAACTGCGACATTACTGTATTATTCTAATCAACTGTATATATTTCTATCCTTAGTATATGAATGTCATTGTATTATTAATAGTTGTCATATGGACTTAGTCTGCCAATAAACCTTTTCATTTTCATTTTCATTTTCAATAGAGGAGTTAGAGCAATAGGCCGCATTAGTTGGCCTGATCGATCCGCCAGCTTTTGGCTCTCCTGACTAATTATTATTAGGGTTAAGGGGATAAACTCTCATTAATGATGTCCATATTATATATATATATATATATATATATCTGGTGGACCAAAAAAAAACGCCTTGAGATTTGAACATCAATAACTTGAAAAATATGCAGTTCACACTTCCAAAATTTATAAAACTTTTACCTCAATCTATTGATAAGCCATCATAAAAATATCAGACCTCTACATAAAATACTTTTTCCACAGCTGAGGGAACAATGAGGTATGGTGAAAAAAACGAATATCATAAATCCTAAATGTGTATAGCTGTACCTGGCAACTATTCTAAGAATTGTAGTAGTTTCCTTAGCCTATGGATAATCTGTTAGTCTCTGAAAAACGTCATATGATATAGGCTACGCCCATCTTAAATACTGTTTTTTAAACTTACCCTTCAAATTATGGTTCTAACTAACGGTGAAAAAGCCGTGATTGAAAAGTGTTTCTTGGAAAAAAGATGGACTGGGGCAAGAATTTTGAGCGAATTTCCAGGAATAACTTGTTACGTCTGTGAATAGAATAATTAAAAAACTTAAAGCAACCGGTTCGACGGCACGGAAGCGTGGAAGTGGTCTGCCTAAAACAGTTTACACTTAAGACAATATAGAAATGATCGAAATGATGAGCCTATCTCAAGAGGATCGACCTGGGTCACACTGCTCTCAGAGGAAAATTGCAAGAAATTTAGGTATCAGTCGAAGTTCCATACAAAGAATGCAGAGAACGGTGGGACTTAAAGCATTTAAAAGGATCCGTGTTTCAAGACGTGACAGAAATGTAAGAGCTAAAAGAAAAATTCGTTGTAGGAAATTGCTTGATCGATTTTCGTCCAATGATGTTAAAAAAATAGCTTTTACAGATGAAAAATATTTCACCATCGAGATTGCTCGAAACTCCCGAAACGATGTTGTTTATGGTCGGCGTAAGAAAGACATTCCTCCATCGAGACTTTATCACTAGACAAGTCGGTTTTTCAAAAAAAATCATGGTATCAGCAGGTGTATCGTGGAATGGAAAGACGAAAATTCATTTCATTTCAGAAAATAAAAAAATTTATTCAGAAATCTATGCAAATCTCTTAGAGGAAAAATCTTTTGCCTGATTGTCGGCGTCTGTATTATGGAAACAATTTCATACTCCAACAAGACGGTGCTACAGCTTATACTAGCAAGTTCACACAGGATTATCTACAACAGAATGGAGTCAACTTCATTGGAAAAAACGACTAGCCCCCGCAATCACCTGATTGCAATCCCATGGATTATTGCATGTGGAACTCTAGCAGAGAATATTTATGAAAGCCAAACAGAAAAGTTTACAGAAATGCAATTAAAGGAAAAAATACTTTAATGTTGGGACAAAATAACATTAGCAGAAATCAAAAAAATGTTCATGTCGTGGAAGAAAAGGTTAAGATGAGTTTGTAAGCAGGACGGCGGACATATTGATCATATTTGTTGATAAGATGTGAGTCATAAAATTTTTTCAGTTTATGATATTCGTTTTTTTCACCATCCCTCATTGTTCCCTCAGCTGTGGAAAAAGTATTTTATGTAGAGGTCTGAAATTTTTATGATGGCTTATCAATAGATTGAGGTAAAAGTATGTAAATTTTGGAAGTGTGAACTGTATATTTTGAAGTTATGATGTTCAAATCTGAAGGCTTTTTTTTTGGGCCACCCGATATATATATATTTATTTACTAATTTATAATTATGTATTTAATGGCCAGTTTGTAGCCATGTTTGATGCGTAAATCGGTACTATAAGGAATGATCAAAGTAATGTTATTAATTAAGTTATTAATTAGGTTGATTGATAGCATTAGTTTTCTTCCTTTATTACAAAATAAATTGAATTATAAATGATACAATATGCGGATTGTTTCTATTGGAAATAATGTATACACTTGAAATAATGCATTCAATATATAATGGTTTTACAATTGATAATGCGCGAGGTGATAAATAGTCTTTATATAAAGATAGGTGAATGACACAACAAGCCCAAGTCGGGCTTGCACAATGACGTTTACGGGATCATGGTCTACGTGTCACTAAGGTTGGATTTCGGAGAGCGAAAACGCTGCGGCGCCGCGTCCTCGACTTGAGGTCTCCCGCGCTGTGACGTCATCTTATGTGCGCTTGGTATGACGTCATCTTGATCATGTTTGGTTTGATGGGTTATATCGCAGTTGTTAACGGTATATTGCATAGGTTGTTTGCCAAACACTCTGCATCTTCAGTTGGGCACTACAAGTGTCACTACATATATATATATATATATATATATATATAGAAACGACGTAAGTATAGAGGAGTGTTCTGCACACGAGGAAGAGAAATAACGAACAAATGAAAAATGAGGTGACCGCCCGGGAATCGAACCCAGGATCTTCCGATTGCCGGTCAGATATGCTACCACTACACCACGGGCCTTTGAGGCCCGTGGTGTAGTGGTAGCATATCTGACCGGCAATCGGAAGATCCTGGGTTCGATTCCCGGGCGGTCACCTCATTTTCATTTGTTCGTTATTTCTCTTCCTCGTGTGCAGAACACTCCTATATACTTACGTCGTTTCTATACATTAATATACTGCGTGGTCATCGCAGTTAAATGTGTGTATATATATATATATATATATATATATATATATATATATATGCACACACACACACACACACACACACACACACACATATATATATATATATATGTAAAGAACGACGCTTGTGTAGAAGAACGTTCCGCACAAGATGAGGAGGAAGAACGAACAAATGAAAAATGAGGTTACCACCTGGGAATCGAACCCGGGATCTTCGATTGTCTCAGGGCATTGGTTTCTGCTGTATGTAGGAGAATTACGACATTTGATTGATCGAGGCCCATGGTGTAGTGGATAGCATATCTGACCGGCAATCGGAAGATCCCGGGTTCGATTCCCGGGTGGTAACCTCATTTTCATTTGTTCGTTCTTCCTCCTCATCTTGTGCGGAACGTTCTTCTACACAAGCGTCGTTCTTTACATTAATTATACTGTGTGTTTTTGCAGTTAAAATGTATATATATATATATATATATATATTATATATATACACACATATACACAGCGTGTACTGTAATAATTCTTTTCCGTCCATACTTTTACCTGATGTGATTAATTATTTAATGCTTATAAACTACCAAAAATAATAAGTTTATAAGTTTATTATGATAAAATTCCTATTAACGTTTGTTAATAGGTTTACGTCATTATCCTAATCAGTTTCAGAGCAAAGAGATAAAAGGAATAAGTATAATATTAAACGTGTGTAGTGCGCGAGCGTACAGACAATACTGTAGTTAGAGAATGTCCGCAGATGATGTTATTAGGTGGGTATACCGTGCAACCTTCCATTAAGAGGCTTATGAGTGACCTCAGATAGGGGTCCGCTTGTCCCCTAATATGTCATGACAATTAAACTCTTGCTTTCTCGTCACCTTTTTGTTCCTCTCATTTTACTCTCTCGTGAGACAACTCGAGTTCGTTCACCTTCGTCTGACCGATCCGATTCAGGAATAAATAATTGCAACGCTGATGATGGCCTTAATATACGAGATGTGAATGTACTATGATCATTCTAAAGAATAATTAAAGTGCGCAAAAATAATCATTTTACAACTCATAATTCTTTATTTCCATTTTTCTAAGAGTAAAAATGAAACTTCAAAATGCAAATTGAAAATAATTTTGAATTTCAGGTAATGAAAAAAAAGTTGCCAATTTTAAAATCATTCTCCCGCTTCTTCTTTCTGCTTCATCTATTTCAGTTTCAAAGGCTAAATTAAAGGCCCGAAATGATCCTCATTTATCCTCATTGCACCGAAATGATGATTTGGGACATCTGCAGATTTTCATTGGCGAAATTGCTTCATTAACATTGTTATTTCAAAAGCCAAAACATTTTTCGATTTACTCGTCATTATTTCCCGCAATGTTAAATCTGAATAATTTAATTCACTCATTTAGACAGAATGTGAACTGACAGGAATATGTCAAAATTTTCTCTTTCCGCACAGCGTTCATGATACTTAAAATATAAAGTATCAAAGATTTGGTTCTACGTAGCCGCAGTCTACGTATATGAAAAGTAAAACTACCAATCTAAACGTATACTCGTTATATAGCAAACAGAAAATTAGAAAACAACGCTTCCATTCATTAGTAAGAATTGTAATATAAGCGACAGTGTGAATAGTAGTTAAGATATATCAAAATATAAAATATTGTAGAATAAAACATCAACATTAAATTATCATAATATTAAAATACTAAAACGATAAAATAAGATTTAAAAACTTCATAAAAGAAACGATTGGAAGTATGAAACAGCTTAAAATAATTAAATTTTAGAAAGAGATTAAAATTTACACATGTTTTCAATGTGAATAAATGTAGAAACATTTCGGTTACGTACTTTATTTCAAATTAAAACCTTTTGAAACTAAAAAAAAAATACTTATAAAACTGAAAAAGGAATTGATAGTAAACGAACTATTATGCTCTGTACACCGGCAAATCATAAGCAAAGTAACCCTTCCACAGACCGTTCCAAGCAATATCTGAAAAATATCATACTTCGACTTTTGTCTGTGAGAATGTTCGTTATATATTCACTCGACCATAATCTCCAAATAATGGGGTCTTAATTTTCCTCGTTGCTGGAGCGAAAGTCTGTCTCAGCGACCTCTCGTGTATGGTTGAAGGACGTAAAACTGAACAACCAGTCAACCATCATCAGTATAACGCTAGAATTGTTTAAGTCCGGATCGTAATGTACTGTAAGCCAGGGCTTCTCAAACTTTTTTCACTTGCGACCCCTTTGGATCAGACAAATTTTTTCGCGACCCTTCACTTAATGTTATAAAAGCAATAGGTACTAAAACTGTATATTTATGAAAAAAATAATATTTTCAAATGTTTCTGCGACCCCCAATAATATTTACGCGACCCCTAGTTTGAGAAGCGTGGCTGTAAGCTATGCGGATTGGAGTTGGAGCTGGAGTCTTTCCCCCAACTCCGGGGAGCAGCCAGGAACGCTGTCTTCCAGGGTAGCTTCCGACCGAAACTCCTAGCTATGCAGATTCTAAGCTACGTAGCTGGTTGGCTGGTTGCTAATTTTACATATTTTTAGAATTGGTTGGTTGAAGGAAGGGTTTTGGCATGATAGTGCTCTCTCGAAGGAAATGTACTATATAGTTTACTTAGAGGTCTTATGGTGCACAGAGAAATTTTCTTTTGGAGTTTAATAATTTTTTAATAAATTTAATTTTCTTAGAATAGAATCACAATATTTTAGCTATATTAGTCAAAATGTAATTTTAGAATAAAAAAATATATATTTTTTATAATGCGAATATAGACTTCATCCTAAAAAACATTAAAAAACAAACAAATGCGCATTAAATTACCATTAATAATTCTTTCATTAATACTTCTGATACGAAAATTTTTTTTTTAAGAATCAATATTAGTTGTTTTAATTTGAAAACAGAGCATTTTTCTAAATAAAAATTTGTGAATGCACATATAGAGTGAATATCGTAAGATGGATCTTTTTGAGGCAGTTCTTCGAATCTGGTAAGGCTAAGCATTTTTTTTATTTATGAACGTAGCTCAATTGAATATGTTACGGTTAAATTTTAAAAAGAGTTAAAAAAAAAAATTATAATATAAAAATAAATTTGAGGAAATTCGATAAGACTTCATGTGATAAATTTCGGGATTACGACATCTGATTGATTTCACATTCTATCGACAAGTATATTGTGAGTTAGATTAAATTAGGTTAGGTTAGGTTACGCTAAGCTAAGTTAGGTTAAATTATTTTTTTGGAGTGTCGATGTTGTCCGGTGGTATACTATAGGACAGTGTAGGTGCGTAAATTTGAACATGATCACTTCCAAAGTAAACATAATTTATGTTTAATTATATTATTTTGTTTTAAGGGAAGAGATTCAAAATTTGAATAAATATTTTTTCAAATTTACTAAAACTTGTTTTTCATTAAACTTTTTAATGTTAAATAAATTATTCGTTTTTTAATAAAAATTCAGAAAATTATAATATTAAAAATGAATTTTTTGAACACAAAAAACCACAATGACATACGCGTTACACGAACAAAATCGAATTCATAATTTCATAATGTCGACGATCGACCTTATACAAATATATGGATTTCAGATTTCAAACTAATTTCAGATTTTCAATGAAAATTACTCGCCTAACCTAACTAGACTAACCTCACCTAAGCGGACCTTACCTAACCCGACTGAGTCCAATTTAAACTAACGTTTGGGTATCGACATTATTAGCATGTCGACATTGTGCAGATCGACTTTGTTCCACTACCCGCAACATATCGTATTTGAATTGTTCAACAATGATTTTTTGTTTAAAAAAATCTTACTCCCCAAAAAACCTTTCTTTGTGTGCGTGTGGATGTATTGGTCCGTGGGTCACTCATTCGGAGTTTGTAATGACGGACGATCTCCACATTCGTTCTCGCCAGTGTTTGTAGTTCAGTTGGTGACACCACTTCCCTATAAACGATGTACAGCACTGAGGTTGGGAGGGGGCAGGGGTTCGACTCTCGCTGCTGCTGGTAATAATAATAATAATCCAGGGATTAACGCAATGGACAGCTTTTGTCTGTTCTTCTGGTCCTCCTGATGATGATCATCCTCACATTCGTTCGATGAGGGGATGGACGAACGAAATTCCTGTCAAGTTGGCGATACACACACACACACACACATATATATATATATATATATATATATATATAAATTATGCAACTGGACTGGTTCAATCCACTATTTTTCCGTGTTTGCAAGTATATGTTGGAAATTTAACCAAACTACTGCCTTTCTTCAATATGCAATACGAATAAAGCTCGAATTTCTAGTACAATTTGCGCCTTAACTGTGTGAATTGAGCATATTTAGATTCTGGATGCATCCAAGGCTTTCAGGTTGTATCACACACACACACACACACACACACACACACACACACACACACACATATATATATATATATATATTATATAAAGAGGGAGAAAGGAGGAGAATGTAGACACCAATCGACCAGAGAAGTACTCCGGGGGGACGTTAGGCAGGAGACAGGGAGTGCTGGAACTCCCATTTCTCCCGGCACTGTCCTCTTTAACTGATCTTTTTCCGTTTCTCATCTACCCTGTGAGCAGTCCAGCATATTCTCATACACACGCTTTTCCTCTTATTCCTCATTACACATACATGCATCTTACACACTACACATTCTTTTCAAAATTAAAAAAAAATTGTATAGTTTTTAATAGCTTGAGAGACATTGATCTCATGCAACTCTCTCCTTTTCCTTCTTTTGGGTGGGTGGGTGTTTTAGCGGGCGTTCGCCCTTAACCCCTCCTTCCTGCAGAAAAAAAAAAAATATATATATATATATATATATAAACCTTTGAAGACACTTCCTGCGTAGACCATTCAGTGCGTTGAATTTAGACTCGTGAGTGACCTTACCTCTTGGGTGATCCTGGTGGAGAACAGAGTTGCTTTCTTTAGTTTTCCATTTCACATGTATAAAAACTAGGCACGCCTGGCCCCTCTGGGATTCCCTTAAACTAGGTCTCTAGTTTCCCCATGGAGGTGTCCAGATCAAAGAAGGAGTATCAGATATTTCTTTTAGACCATCTATTAAGTTTTTCTTGAAGTAAAAACCTCCGTGATTTTTTTTTACCTTTATTTTTTTGCAAATGCATTTAGAGATATTTTGAATTTTGCTTAATCGCTTATTGAGAATCTTGTGTGGGATTCAATTAGAATTTAAATTTTTTTAGGGATCACTTTTGGTTAGTGTTATTCCTTAAAATTTTATGTTTTAGATTGCAACTATTTCAAGATTACACACATATACAGTATATATATATATATATATATATATATATATATATATATATATATATATACAGGGTGGGCGGAAAGTAGCTCCCTATTTTGGATTGGTAAAAAAATACGTATATTATCCATTTATTTCAGAAGAAATAATATGAAAAGGTAGGCATACATGGTAGGTTTTCTCTAAAATTCAATGTGGGCTCCAACTCTTTCCACCAGCTTCTGGAGCCGCCCAGGAATGGCGTCCACTGACTTTAGCAGGAACTCCGGCGGGATGGAGGACATGACTTCCCGAATTCGATCCTCCAGTTCTTCCAATGTCCTCGGTTTGGTGCGGTAGACTTCTTCCTTTACCCACCCCCAAAGAAAGAAGTCGCACGGTTACCGCTGAAAAACGGCAGAATCGGTTCAATGTAACGGTGTGGTGTGGTATGACCTCAGATCAGGTTGTGGGCCCGTTCCTTCTGCGCAACACCATGAATGCTGAGCGGTACCTTGCTATGTTGCGAAACGAGGTCTGGCCGGTTGTCAGCACATGGGAGAACATCGACGATCTGATATTTATGCAAGATGGCGCCCCTCCGCACTTCGCTCTTGTTGTCCGTGAGTGGCTGGATGCCCACTTCCCTGGGCGTTGGATGGGTCGTCGTGGTCCACATCAATGGCCAGCCAGGAGCCCCGACTTGACACCGTGCGACTTCTTTCTTTTGGGGTGGGTAAAGGAAGAAGTCTACCGCACCAAACCGAGGACATTGGAAGAACTGGAGGACCGAATTCGGGAAGTCATGTCCTCCATCCCGCCGGAGTTCCTGCTAAAGTCAGTGGACGCCATTCCTGGGCGGCTCCAGAAGCTGGTGGAAAGAGTTGGAGCCGACATTGAATTTTAGAGAAAACCTACCATGTATGCCTACCTTTTCATATTATTTCTTCTGAAATAAATGGATAATATACGTATTTTTTTACCAATCCAAAATAGGGAGCTACTTTCCTCCCACCCTGTATATATATATATATATATATACCTTACCTTGTTAACCTTGTTTGGATTCCGTGCGTCGGTCTTTCTTCACACGAAGGTCAAGCTGGTGGCCCCGCCTCTAGTCCTGGCTTGGTGGGGGAGCGAGTTGCTCTTTTGCGCTCTCCATCGTACATAACCAGGTACACCCGGCTCATCTGGTACCGTCCTGAGCCAGGCATCTAGTCTTCTCTTGAAGACTTCAACTTTGACCCCTGTAATGTTTCTGAGGTCCTTTGGAAGCTGGTTGAAAATTCTTGGCCCCATGACAACCAAGCTATTTTCCTTCAGAGTTGAGGAGGTCCCTTGTCGGGCCTTTAATTTGGGAACACTACACATTCTGCCTTTCCTATTTTCCAGCGTTGTCTGGGTGATAATTGGGTTTTGTTTGAGGTTTGATATCAGTTGTTCGATAATTTTCCATATGTAGATTATGGTATACCTCTCGCTTCTTCTTTCCAGGGAGTACAGATTTAGTTTACGTAGTCTTTCCCAGTAGTTGAGTTCTTTGCAGCCATTATTCTTGGCTGTGAAATGTCTCTGCGTTTCTTCTAGTTTATTAATTTCTTCCTTTTTATCTGGGGACGTCAAAACTGAGCAGTATTCAAGTTTTGGTATGATCAGTGTTCTCAGCAGGGGAATCATTACTGTCTTGTCCCTCCTTTTGAACGTTCCTAGTACCTGTCCCATGACTCTTTTTGCTTTGTTTATTGCTATCTGATTTTGTCTCGAATTTGGCATCATCGGTCATTATTACCCCCAAGTCGACCGCTTTCGTGCTTCTCTGAATTTCTTGTCTCTCTGGAGCATAATATGCAGTCTTTTTAAGTTCCTCATTTCTACCATATCTCAAGAGCTGAAATTTCTCGGTGTTAAATGTCATATTGTTGTCTTCTGACCATTCGTATATTTTGTTTGTGTCTCTCTGCAAGGCCTCTACTTCGTTTGCATCGCTGATTTTTCTGCTGATCTTTGTATCGTCCGCAAATGATGTTACTATACTGTTGCTGTTTACTCCACTGTCTATGTCTGTTAGCATGATAATGAACAGGAGTTCGGCCAGCACTGTACCACTGAGCTGCCTACTTCTGATTCTGATGGTGATTCACCTTGAATTTTGACCACCTGTAGTCGTTTTCTGAGGAAGTTGTAGATCCATTTTCCCACTTTGCCTGTTATTCCCATATGTTCCATTTTATGTGCTATTATACCATGATCGCATTTGTCGAAAGCTTTAGCAAAATCCTTGTATATGACATCATAGTTTTCATTGCCTTCAAGTGCATCTAGGGTATTGTTATAATGCTCTATAAGTTGTGATAGGCATGATCTTCCTGGTCGGAATCCGTGTTGATTTTCGTTGAATCTTTCCAATGTCTCCAAGAAGTCATAGATTTTCTGTCTGACTATTCTTTCAAAAATTTTGGTGAGGTGGGACATCAAGGACACTGGTCTATAGTTCTTTGCTTGAGATCTATCTCCTCCTTTATATATAGGGACGATGTTTGCTCTTTTCAAGATGCTCGGTATTTCCCCCGTGTCTAGGGATCTTCTCCATATCCAGTATAAGAGTGTAGCTATTTCATTTTTACAGTTTTACATTAATAGTGCGTTCCATTTGTCCGGACCTGCAGCTGAATGTGATTTCATTTGTCCTATAGCTCTCGCTACATCTTCTGGGGTAAGATCAAAGTCTGTTTTACATTCTCCTTGCAATTTCTCTTTGAATAATGCATCTATGTCAGGTATCGCTTTGTCACTTTTTGGTGCTGAATACCGATTCATACTGGGCTCTCAATGTTTCAGATATTTCTTTTAGATCGTCTGTTAGTTCATTATTTCCTTTGCTTAAGGGCCCGATAGTAGCGCGCGTTTTTGTTTTCCTTTTCGCTTGCTCCTGTTTGTATTTTATAAATGGGAAATTAAAATCGCCACAGAGTAATATATTAGGGGATGGAGAACTTACGGACTTTATTATGGTTCTCATGTCCTCAATGGCATCCGAAAATTTTTCATTTGGAGAGTTTAGAGGTCTATAGATGACTATCAGTACCACGTTTAGTTTCTCTATTTTCACTTCAAGGGTTTCCACGAAACTGTTGGATTTACTTATTACCGTCTCTGTCATATGCCTTTCATATATATAAATAGCACAACCACCTTTACGTCTCGCTGTTCGATCCGCTCTTAGTAAGTTGAAACTATTGATATGCAATTCTTTCTTATCGATACAGTGTTCGCAGTTATCGCAGTTTCCTTGGCAGTCTTTAAGATGTGTTTCTGTAAGGCATGTGATGTCCGCCCTTGTTTCGTCTGTAACACCTTTCAGGTACGAAACTTTGTTTAGTGAATTGTTCGGTTTTATTCCTTGAATATTTGCCATGACAATGTTTATGTTCTTTGTTTTGCATTGCCCCTTGTGCATTTTAAGTTCGTTGTCTTTTGATATTGCGTGTTTTGTAGCCTTGTAGTCCTCCGAGATGGATCCGTTCCCGCCTACCTGTTCTGGTAGCTTCTTGCCATGTAGCGGACCGGCTCGAGGGTTCCCAGCTGTGTCAGCTGCATGTGCTGTACAAGACTTAGCAGCCGTATTGTGTCCGAGATGTTGAAAAAATTTTGTGTGGTATGTGTGTTTTGTTTGCTATTTGGGTACATATTCTTTTTTCTCACATTCCTTCTGTTGTCATTTGAGACTTGTCCTTTGTCCTTTGAACTTGTCGGGAGATGATGGTAGTAGCATTTTCTCCCGTACTGGCAGGTTCCATATGTCGCGTAGGTCTTGCAAATGTCCGGATGGTAGAATTTGCATTTTCCACCAAATTTGTAGTGACCATTATTGTAGAAGTAGTTGCACACAGGAGGGTGTTCGTAAATACATTCTCCTCCCTTATATCTGCATATTCCTTTCACATAGTATTTACATATATTTTCTTCCCCATTTTTACTTGGGGCCTTTGTTTTTGATGGTTTCAGTATGGTTGTTTTTCCTATTGCTGCTAATGCCCTTTCTTTGAAAACTTTGGATTTGGTTTTGTGCCTCTGTTTCCTCTGTTGGTGCTTCTTTTATTTCTATTATTTTTGCTTTTACTGTTTTCTTTTCCTGTTCGTTTTTAGCAGTTTCCTCTCGTACTATCTTCGTTCCTTCTCTTTATTTTCTCTGTTCACTATTCATAAGCTCCTCTTTTGCCTTTTCCTCATAGTCTCGTTCTGCTTTAAAAACCGTAAACGAGTTTATTTCGATTATGAAGCTTTTGCAGAAGAACTTTATTCCGTTCACTTGTTTAGCGCCCGTTATAAGACAGATTTCTTCGTCGCTCCAATTCAGGCATTGAAATTCGACTAAGTTCTGGCAAAGATCACAGCGAATTGTTTTGGATTCATCTGTTTCTTTTTTAGAGTATCCACAGGGTTGTATGAATTGATTTACCATTGCCATGTTTTTAATGTTATGTAAATAATTGTGCTCGAAATATTAACTCGAAATTGTAATTTATTAAGTGAGGTATTTGACTCGACTTTAGAAATGAGGGAGGGAAAGTTTTTCCGTTATTCCGTGGGGTGGGGGATGGGGGATGTGGCACGCTGTAGGTTCTCACTGATTGGTGCCCTGGAGTGTACCGCGGGGGTATACCTGAGGGATATTGCCTTTCGATGGGCAGTTAGATTTCCTCCGAGAGAAAACACTCGGAATAGATTGTATATATTAAGTTGCTTTAATCTTATTTGCTTTATTTCAACAAACGCCGTTATTTTACCACTTAAATAGGCATTCGACTGTGTTCACTGAATATTCACTCAAAATTTGGCACTACATAAAAAGGATTAACTGCTGGATTTTTATTGTAATATCACTTTTATTCGGACTTTCCAACGAAACACGTGTAACCGTCACACTGGGCAGGAAATATATATATATATATATATATATATATATATATATATATATATATATATATATATATATAAACTCCTATATGTTTTCATTAACTATATATATATATATATATATATATATATATATATATATATATATATATATATATATGTATGTATGTATATATATATCGTGGCCGGTCGATTCGCCGACGGACGTTTTGCCCACAGACATTTTGCCGACGGACGTTTCGCCGAACGGACGATTCGCCGACGGCTGTTTCGCCGAACGGACGATTCGCCGAACGGACGATTCGCCGAACGGACGATTCACCGAACGGACGATTCGCCGAATGGACTGCCATTAATATTTCTATGACAAAATACACACGTTGCCTATCTTAACCTGGACACTCAATTCAAAAGACAAGAGTGTTTTAGCACTTGATGAACTTATTTTTATATTATATTACATTTCATTTGGAAGACATGAACCCACTTGGGTGAAGGGGTCTGTCAAATTTATTCAAGGTTATTCAGTTGAACTCCAAATCTAAATTCCATAACTCTTTATTCGGAGCTATTGAAGAATGGGGACCCCAGCCTTCTTTAGTTAGGCTTATAAGGCTAACTAACGAAAATATCACAACCTAACCAACCAATCGTTAGGTTAACTGTACGCCCTTGACGATTGGTTAGGTTAGGTCATGATATTTTCGTTAGTTAGCCTTATAAAGCTAACTAAAGAAGGCTGGGGTCCCTATTCTTCAATAGCTCCGAATAAAGAGTTATGGAATTTAGATTTGGAGTTCAACTGAATAACCTTCAATAAACTTGACAGACCCCTTCACCCAAGTGGGTTCATATCTTCCAAATGAAATGTAATATAATATAAAATAAGTTCATCAAGTGCTAAAACACTCTTGTCTTTTGAAATGAGTGTACAGGTTAAGATAGGCAACGTGTGTATTTTGTCATAGAAATATTAATGACAGTCCATTCGGCGAATCGTCCGTTCGGCGAATCGTCCGTTCGGCGAAACGTCCGTCGGCAAAATGTCTGTCGGCAAAACGTCCATCGGCGAATCGACCGGTACCATATATATATATATATATATATATATATATATATATATATATATATATATATATACAGTATATATATATATTTTTTAACTGCAAACAACACACAGTATAATTAATGTAAAGAACGACGCTTGTGTAGAAGAGCGTTCCGCACAAGATGAGGAGGAGAACGAACAAATGAAAAATGAGGTACCACCCGGGAATCGAACCCGGGATCATCCGATTGCCGGTCAGATATGCTATCCACTACACCATGGACCTCGATCAATCAGAAGTCGTAATTCTCCTACATACGAGCAGAAACCAATGCCCTGAGGGGGCCCCTTCGCATGCCGTACATATATACATTTTAACTGCAAACAACACACAGTATAATTAATGTAAAGAACGACGCTTGTGTAGAAGAGCGTTCCGCATAAGATGAGGTCCATGGTGTAGTGGATAGCATATCTGACCGGCAATCGGATGATCCCGGGTTCGATTCCCGGGTGGTACCTCATTTTTCATTTGTTCGTTCTCCCTCCTCATCTTGTGCGGAACGCTCTTCTGCAGAAGCGTCGTTCTTTACATTAATTATACTGTGTATTGTTTGCAGTTAAAATGTATATATGTACGGCATGCGAAGGGGCCCCCTCAGGACATTGGTTTCTGCTCGTATGTAGGAGAATTACGACTTCTGATTGATCGAGGTCCATGGTGTAGTGGCTAACATATCTGACCGGCAATCGGATGATCCCGGGTTCGATTCCCGGGTGGTACCTCATTTTTCATTTGTTCGTTCTCCCTCCTCATCTTGTGCGGAACGCTCTTCTACACAAGCGTCGTTCTTTACATATATATATATATATAGTATATGATTAATGAAAACATATAGGAGCAGTTTTATATATTCAGAATTACCATGAAACCTTTCTGTGCTGATAATGTTTGCACCTAAATTTAGAGAGTATTTGCATTAACGATCTATCCCCTTGAAAGGAAATTAAAATTAGAAATTAAAAATAAAATTTTAAATTTAATTCAAATTTAGGTTAGTTTTATTTACAATTTAAATTTTGTAGCAAAAGGATGAGCGCCGTGCGCGTAATAAATGGTGTTATTTTTAGTTTTAGTTTTCAGTTTCTTAAGTTAAATAATTGTAGTTCTTGTCATTTATAAATAAGTTAATAGGAAAACATTAGTCAACTAACTAATTAACTAACTACTAATCCTAAACTCTTCAATGATTTTTTTTGCCTTGATTAGTCAATGTATTAGTTAAATTAAGATATATTATGAAACTAGTGAAGTGAAGCGACTTACAAAATTTGAATCGTACAAAGCACTTGTGACTAAGGTTTCCACACCAATAACTAACTGTTGCTTTAGTAAAAACTGTTCACTGGCTATCGTCGCGAGCTCCAGTAGCTCAATGAGTAATAATGATCAGTGACGAGGGCCAGAAACTGGCACATCGCTCAGGCCAACTAATACGGCCCATTGCCATAACTACTATATTATTATTATTACCAACATCATCGGGATTCGAACTCCCGACCTCAGTGAGTTCGCTTCGCTTATAAGGAAACGGTGTTACCCCTTGAGCTACGGTCGTTAGCTAGCTGGCTAGCCCCCGATGGTGCTGATAATAATAATCTATGCCTTTATGCAATGAGATGCATTAGTTTGGCCTAAGCGCTGTGCCAGTTTCTGGCACCCCTGACCGACTGACTGTTGGCTATTATTATGTATTGGTTTTCAAGGGGATAAATGTGACCAGATAGAACAAAAGTTAGAACAAGTTTTGACGTGTCTATAAAAAATCATAAGGGATCATCGATTTTTATATATTTGCAAGTTAAACTTTAACAATCTCTAAATTTTGAACGGAATTTTAATGAGAAATGTCAAAAAATTGTGAAATCTAGAAAGGAGGTTTATTTGTTATGATGTTCCGCTGAAATTTTTTTATTTTTAGCTATTTCTGCATATACGACTAACATAATTCATACCAAAATTAATCAACTAAGGAAAAAGTGGAAAATGTAAAAGTTTAAGGATATATATATATATATATATATATATATCCTTAAACTTCTACATTTTCCACTTTTAACAGAATTAAATGGAAGTAATACAGAAAAAAGCGCAAAGTAGCCGAGTGGACAAAATTGCGGTTCGAAAAAATTCTATCTTCAAGGTTGAAGGTTCGAACCTTATCTAAGTAAGACTGAAGATTTGTTACACTTTTTTTTTGTAGTACATTTAGTGTTAAAACTGAAGTTACTGTTGACATGTTGTTGTAACTTACCATACAAGAATTAAATTGAAGGAAACGACCGTCAATAAGTGAAGATTTACTTAACATTTCCAACAATAGATGACGTCTTACGTTCACTTATTTTCACTTGGTGTTCACTGAACTACCAATATTACGAACAGGTGATTAAAGAACCAAGTTAGAAGACCAGTTTGGTTACGTTGTAACTATGTCGCGACACCGCTTCCCGTCGATCAGCGAAGTTAAGCAACACTGGATCTGGGTAGCAGTTGGATGGGTGACCGCCCTCTGCGTCCAGATAATGTAGCGACCCGAGATTCAGATCTCACGTGAAGCTGTAGATATAGTCTGTGATGTGGCTTTTGCCATTACAAAGGAGATTAAACAACCACAAAAGCACACCCATAGAAGATTAGTTTCAATTGGTGCAAGAATAGTTATTTGACAATAATCCCATGAACGGAAAGATTGAGTAATTTGAACAGTGGAATTTGAACAGGGGACTAATAACTCTTTGTAAGATGACTCAAAAGTTCCAAATTCAAACTGGACACGTTTGTTGACTTCTTAGTTTGGATATCGTTCCACAGAAATTTTCAGTGCAGTGCGAAGGACAAAGAAAGCGTTTTTCTCAACTTTTTATTTTTTTAATACATCTATAACAACTCATTCTCTATATCTCTTAAATTGTAATCACTGTTTTTTCCATTATTATTATATATATAACTCCGGACCAAAAAATAGAATACTGTCTGAACTGCGCTCATGACCTTGATAATACCTTTAAGTTATACACTTTATGAGAAATATCGAGTATCTGCGACGTTATTATGGTGAAAAAGACACCGCTTTGTGACAGTTTTGGAAAAAAATAGAGCAAAAACCTTAATAAATAGCGAAAAGTTAATGCATAGTAACATGCCAAAATATTAGAATATCTTGACAGGTGTTACAAAAAATTAGAGGTGTTTGATGACAAATTGACAATCGATAACTCCAGAAGAATGCAAGAGGTTTATCGACTTAATGCCACGTCGATTGGAAACCGTAATCAGGGCTAAGTGTGGACCAACTAAATACTAAGAGACAAAGTTAAAAAGTCTTTGATAAAAGTTTAATATATTGGCAATACTCAATAAACTTCATGAATTTATTTGTTTTTTAACATCTGACAAAATATTCTTATATTTTTGTATGTCCCTGTGCATTAACTTTTCACTCTTTAATACGGTTTTTGCTATATTTTATTTTATTTTAAACTGTCATACAAAGGTTTCTTTTTTATCATAATGACGTCACAGATACTAGATATTCCTGATAAAGGTGTATAACTTAAAGGTATTATCAAGGTCATGAGCGCATTTGAAACAGTATTCTGTTTTTTTGGTCCGGAGTTGTACATACAGCATATATATATATATATATCTCAAGGAAAGAGAGGTATGGAAGATGCGAAAGTGGTCTTACTGAAGAAAATCGAATTTGTAAATCTATAAAACGGGTCCATATGGAATCAAGGACTTGTTGAATCAAGGAACTTTAAATTGTTTTAAACACAGAACAAATATTTTCTCCTCCTCCTCCTCCTCCTCCTCCTCCTCATCATCATCATCATCATCATCATCATCATCATTTTCGAATACGAATCCTTCTCTGTCCTTTCTACAACCAAATTAAATCATTGGGATTCCTTTCGAACAGATAAATGCTAATCTAAAGGACACAACTATATTTCTTTACTCTTCTACATCTACAATTACGGGTCCTATTTTAATACATTGACAAAGTTACAGCAAACACAATAAAGATAATACACTTCTATAGCCCATTTTTATTAGTTATTTACTCTATATATTTTCCGGGATTATATTTTCTCACGGAACTATTGTTCAATGCTCAGTTTATTGCCATTTGTTAAGAGCTAAACAAGTCTTTAATTAACAACGAACTATTTATTTCTTTACTATATTTCTTATCAGAGTTTACTTACTCGATAAATAACCAACAATTTTCAACCGTATCATTACAATTAGATCGAAAAACATATATATATATATATATATATATATATATAATAAGCACAATTGTGTACTTAGAAATGAACACTCAACAATCGGATACAAAGCAATTGATGACAAAGTTCTAGTGTCGAGAACCGAAACGTTTTGATTTTTAAACCGAATTTTTCGAATATAGAACTTAATTCATTCATTGGTAAGCAAACAACTGCACTTCTTTTGTTTATATTATCTAAACATACGAAGAATACAGTTAAATTTGAAGAATGTACATTTTCATTGAGAAATGAGACACAATAACTATTGCTATTATGGAATTTGTATAATTGTTTGGTCATTAAATTCATCCCGAACATTTGTCGCATGAAATTCATTTTTAAAATATTATTCTATAAGAACTGAATGACAGTTATACTTTGAAAACGTGTTACAATTTTAAAACAATAAAAACAAGGTTAAAAACCTTA